>CATIWF010205251.1:0-124578 GCA_949630135.1 Balakata baccata
TCGTAAACTCTATTGCTTAATATTTTAGTTTTATAAGAAATATCATTTGACTACACAGAACAACAATTGTTCTTAATAGTCAAATGAAAAACTTTTATTCAACTATTAAACAAAATTATATTCTTTATTCATAAATTAAAAAAAAATTGCAATTGTTTAAACTTTTAAACAAACTTACTAGAGAGTGCTGAAACTTAAACCTTTATAGCTACTGCAGCAATTGTTGCTATATGTCTAATGTGTATAGTTTCAACTCTCCTTTCTTAAGCTTTCTATTATTTCTTTGGTCTTGCATATCTTATATATGTGAAACCTACATATAATATCTAATACCCATGTGTTATTATAAGAAACAATATTATTCTCTTTATCAAATTTACTTGAAAAAGAAGGTGCATCTATCTGCCTTATCTTTTTGCTTCTTTAAAACTCTAAATAAGCTTTGTTATTCCATTTCCATTTTACAACTCTTGCCATAATGGAAGTACCTTTTAAGATGTCTCTCTAACTTTTCCCTTTTATCTATAATGCATGTTACATTTTAGATCTCCCTTCCATCATCTTGAATGGTAAAGCAATTTAGATATCTCATATCACTCAACGTGAGCTTACTCATTGGCCATCTCTTTAAGATGATACATAATGGTTTTACATCCATTTCCATACTGCTTTTGAAGTTTGAACAACTTAGGATCAATCCATTGTTATACAAGTACTTCTTGTATGCAAATTGTTCATAACACTTGCAACCCTTTGGATTTGAGAACCATTCTCAGTTTTATGCAACCCTTTGGATTTGAGAACCATTCTCAGTTTTATGCCAGTCAAGGAAGCTTAGGTTAGTCAAAATGTATGACTCATGATTATGCTTTGATTCACATTGAATAATATAATTCTAACAACCTAGAAGTAAAGATCGAAATTGTAAAAGTGTGTACATGAATGAATGCATGATTTTAGGTCTTTAATAAAATGTATTATGGCTCCTACTATTTTATTGTGAATCTATAGCCCTCACTATGGATCCAGGAGGACATATATGGAAGTTCTCCTAATGGGTCGATATCCAATTTGCTAAGAATGACCTTGAGGCAACTCAACAAACCAACCTTAGTTTAGTTGGTAGGTATCTGATCCATACCAATTGCATTTTCATGCAATTATCAAATCTTGTGCTATCAACTAATTGATGTGTGCACACATGGCTATCAACTCTTGATATGTGCACATCTTATGTACACTTACCCAACTTCCCCTCCAATACTCATTGACCTTGGCACAAATCCAATAAATCAATGATATTGGTTATGTCCAACCCATTAATCATGAAATCTAATTTCAATGGTTCGAACATATTCTTATAAAATAAGCTTGAGGCAACTCAATAACTCTAACTTTAGAAGAACTCTGGTTCTCCCTACATTAATGGAAGGCGTAAGACATAATTGTTTATTTAGCGAGGGATTTTGTTAATTTAGTCTCATCATGTTATTATTGCATGCTTTTATATATCATACATTCATTACATGGATATATAAAGATAGTTACACTAACTATATGGCATGATTATGGACATACTAATGTCAATCTCTTGAGCCAAAGAGAGATTGACTAGGTCTCACCTAGGTTTATGTATAAATTACAACCCAAAAATAGAAATCGAATTCATATTTCTAAGTCTTTTTGCTTATGGCACCATGTCATTTGCTTCTTGCTCCTTTCCATCTTCATTCTATCATAATCCCATGTAATATAATTACTTGTTTCAAAAAAGAAAAACCTCAATTTACATTTGAGGGGAGTGAGATGAGAAAAGAAATACATAAGAAAGAAAAGGAGGCAGGGACACGTAGGCCCTATTAATCATAAAAAAAAAAAATTAATCATGATTGCTCAATCACATTGGGCCTAAGTCCATAATCATCCGTCATGCTTTTCCATACACCCCTAGCATGTATTCTCTAATGCATAGAATAAAAATAAATAAGGTAGTGACAATTTTGGATTCTAAATTTGAAAGTTGGTTTCAACACTTAAACCGAAATTGCCTACTTATGTTGCTTCAGTTAATTCAATTTTGCATGTCATTTTAATATGGAAATAAATATTTAATAAAATTAATAAAATTTCATATTTTCAGAAATTAATTCAAAATTAATCCACCTTAAAATTATGTTATTATGATGTCAAAAATTAAATAATTTAATTCTAACATACATACCACATTCTAGTCATACTAGATATTAATTTGCTCACCTTAAATTAATTCAAAATTTGTTTTCAAAAATTTCTAGAACCTTATATTATCATTCTAAACATCTTTAGGTAATCTCAAGTCCATCAAAATAATTTTGGAACAAGCCAAAATCATCGAAACAAATGAACACCCTAGACACTTAAAAACGACTCATTTACAATCTAGAATTTATTTGAAAATTTAAATATGAGCAAAATAATTTTGAAATGCATTTGACATTAAAATAACATATCAAATATCATATAAAAATTATTTTGAGATGCTGAAACCAAAATGAACACATATAAAACGATCAAACAAAACAGTCCCGTCAGGTGCACTAAAATAGTCTCGTTTCAATATTTATTTGTAAAATTAATTAAAATAACTTTTAATTAATTATTGGACTCTTCTAGAGGCTTAAATACATTTTCAATATGTCTAAATAAGTTTTTTATAATCAAATTACAAAAAATTATTAACAACCCCATAAAAAAATCCAAAAAATATCACATGTTCATCAACAATGCAATTTTCAGCAATATTATAATAAATTCGAAATTAATTATTGAAATCACTTTCAAACCATTTTTTATTCAAACTAATCATCCATATTCATTCAATGATTAGATTATAGAAAGAAAAATAATTAAAACAAATTTTACAAATTAAGTTTAATTTTTCAATCCAATAAAGCAAAAATTGTCAAAACTGTGCAATCCAATTGCACCTTCAATTAAAATTAATTTTAATAGACATAAGGGGGCTCTGATACCAGTATTGGGCTTTGAGAATGAATCACATTTATAAAACGCAGTGGAAAATAAAATTTTTTAAAATCTAAATCAAATGATTCTACTTGTGCCATTAAAACTAATTCAATTAAAAATAGTTAGAAACTATACCTTTTAATTTCTTTAATCAATTCTTCAAAATTCCTTCTTGTTGGGTTGTAGCAAAATACAACAATCTAATTTTGGATTGTCTCTAATGATAATCTACGCAGAAATGGAAGAAACAAACAATAAGGGTGGTGGTTTGAATACACACAATGTGCTAGCATAGTCTATGTTCTTTGAGAGAATTTCCAAGAAAATTAACTATTAATTTTCCATGGTCACTCATCAATTTTTTCTGATGAAAAATACTATTTATAGATGTTTCCAAACACCCTAGGGTTGGAAAAATTAACAAAATAGGTTTAGGGGCCAATTTACATTTTTAGCCAAAATGCATGCTGCTTGCAACGGGCCAGCACGGGCCCGCGACTCCCTATAAGCAAGTTTTCTGGATTTTTTTCCCGTGATCCCTGTTAGTAAGTGTACACATTCATAAAGGCATATTTTCATTATATTAGTATTCATTTGCATATGAATTGATATAGATCTTAAACTGATTAATGAAAGTCCATGATATGAAATATAGCATGAAGGAAATCATGATGGGATCATGATAATAAGATTCCTATCATATGTAATTATGTTAGTATCTAAATTATCCCTAGTCATAGGATTAACAAGACGGGACATTGTTGATCCGGATAGACTAGCACATGTTATACTCCTTGATTAGATCAAGCAGTAGATCTCATAAGCTATGAGCATGAGATTTTCAAAGTTAACATGTGGATGCTTGCTAAGAGTAGTCAAGTACATTGGATAACCTGCTATGAGACAATCATATAGATTATCTATTCAAATGTCAATGATAGTCTCATCATAGCAATGGTGCATGTATCCTTAGACTTGACGTACTCAAGGATATCTTGGATATTGATTCTATGCTTTGACTCCATTCCTTGTTGCCTCATAGAGGTCGCTCACAGGGTGGTGATTGGGTGCAGCTTGAGGCATTTGAAGGTAATTGGGTAGCCAACAGAGGATTCACCGCTCCTGATAGAGGGAGAGTATACCCACGGCCTCTTGTTCGGATCATTACTCGGGAATCTCTCGCTAGAGTGGAACTGTCATGAAGATGGTCTTCAGTGACATGTCTAATTGAGTAATGAGTCTCAGTGACAAGATCTAAAATCACTTGGGCTAGGTGTGACCTAGTCAGTCTAGCGGGAGCTGACACATAGTCCATGCTCTGAACCGAGTGGGGTATAGAATGGTGAAAGGACGAGTTGCACATATTGTTGTCTATGGAAAGGTTCGTAGTCAAACCACTAACTTTCCGATCAATTGGGAATCATGATGTATTGTTAGATATTGCTCATGATTTGCTTAAATTATTTAATAATTTAAGTAGCCAATATAACCGGGAACCTAATGAGTCACATGCTTTGGAGATGTAAAAAATGAGCAAAATGGCTTATGATGAAATCTAAAATATGAGAAAATTATTTTGAGTCGGTTCGCGATAAGATCGCGGAGAAAAATCGTTCAAAGGGATTGACGGACCCGTGCCGGCCCGCTGCCCAGGCTGGCGCGCAGCAGCATGCTAATCACACTATAAATGGCCCAAAATGGCCATGATACTATTCATGCCTCTTCAAATTCTTCTCCTCTCAATTTTGATCTACTTTTCTAATTTTCTTTTGGATCTAAAAGACCCCAAAAGATATAAAATGAAGAAGGAAAAATTTTTGGGAGAAGAAAAATTTTTGGAGACAATAAGAAAATTAAAGAGTTTAATTTTCTTCTCATATGAACATACATCATTGCTAGCACTTTGAGGTATGTTCAAACCATCTCCCTAGTGGTTTCATCCTCTCATTTTTGTGTGGATATTGTTAGAGACAATCCAAGATTAGATTGTTGTAGTTTGCTACAACCCAACAAGGTGAGAAGTTGAAGAAAAATCAAGAAATTATAAAGGTATAAATTCTAAATTTTCTTTGGTTAAATTAGTTTTAATTAGCACATGTATAATCCTTTGATTCAGGTTTTAAAAATTTTATTTTCCGCTGCATTATATGTATGTGATACATGCTCAAAACCCTTCACTCTTGTCCCGCAGCAAAATGACATCAATAGAGGAAAAACTTATTATTTTTTAATATTATTCGCATAACAGAAAAACAAAGAAATATAAAAGCAAAAATTGAAAAATCGATAAAGTCGTTGTCGGAATAGATGGTTTAATATCTTAACGGATTTCATGGAGAGTGGCGGAGAAATTTGAAATAATTTTATCTCAACGATCGAATAGAGAGTGAGAAATTAAAAAAATTGAAAAGAAGAAAAACAAGAAATGAATTTCAAGTGAATTTTAAGAAATTTGAAAATAAGAAAATTAGATTTAGTAAAACCGAAAATTAAGGAGAGATATTGAAAAAAGATTGAGTGAACTATAAAATAAGGAAATAGTGGAGAGAGCTTGGATTTTCCAAATATGTAAATAAATTTATCTTAACTTGTTATTTTTTTGTTTAATAAAAGTATGTGTTATTTAAGTAATATTGTTCAAAAATATGTCATGTGGGATAATTTTCTCAATTGGTAAACGTTCAAATTTTTGTGGAATGTACACCATATACTTTTTTTTGTCTTAAAATCTTTTTTACTCCATCTTTGGCTTCTAAATATTTTTACTCTCTCTTCAAAATTTATAACATTTTTACACCCCCTTATAAATAAATGAGAGTTTTATTGTATTTATAACTATATTGGTTTTATCTCTCATTTTTTTTCTAATTTTTTGGTTTCTCATTACACTTTAGTTAATATATATATTACTCAAATTATTAAATGTATATAATATATATATATATATATTAGTTTTTCAATAATGTGTCTTGCATGTAATTATTAGATATTGGACTTGTCATTAATCATCATTTAGTTTTTATATAATAATAATTTTGTCTAACTAATTAATTTTAATTATCATGTAATTAAGTTACATTTAATTTAAATATTAATAGTTGGTAATTATATTTAATTTTTATATCATACTATATATAAAAAAACCCTGCCAAATTATATATCCATTATGATTGTTAATTATTTACTATATACAAATTATCTTGTTTATTATATTTTTTTTACTGTGCCCTTCTAATATTTTTTTATTAAATTATTTTTACTTTCTTTTTAATATTATATATATATATATAAAATATTGTTACCTAGTCCTAATAGAATTAAATTTCTAATTAATAAATTATTAATACTATTCACTAATAAATTAATTATTAAATCATAAAATTAACCCAATAGACTATACAATCAGGTTGGTTTTTTGGTAAATTTGTTTATCACCTCCTATTTCCACTTTTATATATAGTATATGATTATGATGATTAATAATTATGATTATGATATTATTTATTATATTATGAAATAATTACATAATCTTTCTATTAAGAACTAACCATCCTAATGTATAAGATTATAATATGTAAATATTAAATAACTTCTTCATAATATGTTTTTATTATTTTCTTTATTATATATTTTTTAATTAATTTTTTTCTTTTTATTGTGGTATTGTATTCTTAATGAATTATAAGAATGCATATTTATCTTAAATTTTATTAAATTAAAATTTGTCCATCATAATTACATAATCTTTTTATTGAAACCTAATCATCCTAATATATAAGATTATAATCCGTGAATATTAAATAACTTCTTCACAATATATTTTTATTACTATCTTTATTATCTTTTTTTAATTAATTTGTTTCTTAATTATAAGAGTTTATATTTATCTCAAATTTGATTAAATTACTAATTTATCCATTATATATATATATATATATAATAGAGATAGTAAAAACTTTCCAATTATTTTGTCTGTTACCCCTACTCCTCTTATTCTCACTTTTATATATATTATCATATATTACTTAAATTATTAAATGTATATAAAAATATGTGCAACTTACATGACATTCTATTTTATGTATATATAATATTGTATGGTATATATAATATATTTTATGTATATATATAATGTATATATTTTAACTCAGATTATATATAATATATATATAATATATTTTATGTATATAAAATGTATGCTATATGGAAATAAAATCTGGTAAAATAATAAGGTTATAATTATAGATCGTAGTTTTTGAATGAAAAGATTGAGAGTGATTGATGTAATTAAATATTTTAATATCAGTAGAAAAGTTATAAATATTGTGGATGATTACATTTCTAATTTTTGATAAATATGATATGGTAAGAAGATATTTTCGGTAATTTTTGAATTATTATGTAAAAATGTTATAGTATGTATCAAATGTGTCTAATTCTATTTTTAGCCCAAGACAAACTATACATGTGGTAGACCACAGCTCTTCCGCGCGGCAACTGTTACACGTGGCAATTCCAGGATCCTCATGCACATTCAACCGTTAAAAGCTGAAACACGGAGGATGAGTATACACTGTACAGAGCTTTGCCACAAAAAAAAAAAAAACTGAATCCAAATCCAATCTTCTCTGTGGAGACAAAATTTTACAGGTAAATTACGCCGAATTGTGGTTGTCAGCTTTATATTCTTCATTCTTCTGTATGTTAAGCGTAGCATTCAATGGTTACTTCGATCTCTTAATTTCTTAAAGACTTTCTTAAATTCGATTTCTGATGAACTGATTCGAATGTTGAAATTTTTTTCCTACGGAATTAGTTTGTATGGTTGATCAATTTGAGTAACTTGCAGGAGGAAATGTATGTAGGATTAGATTACACATCTGCCCTTTGGTGAGATCAGAGTTTTCATTTTTGAGGTCTTTCAATTCATGGTTACAATGGAAGGATTTAGATTTGTTTAGATCTTTTTCCTTAATAAGAATTTGGTTTAATCTGCGATCTTTTGATGCTTATGAAATTAAAGGTAACAGAAATCCGAATCAAACAAATTTTTTAAAATTTTGATCCATCTTGTTAAGCATAAGTAAACTTAATGGTAATTAATGGGATTTTGTTCTATGCAACGAGCATAGATATGGCACAGACAGAAAAGGAGAGAGAAGATACCGACCTTGCAAGCTATGATGCTTATTTTGAGATTGTACAGTCCAGGAAAAAGTTGCCACAACCATTGCAGGAGACTTTAACTGCTGCATTTGCAAGAATTCCGGTCTCATCATTTCCAATGGTGCCCACCGGCAAAGGTGATTGCAGTCATTCTTTTCCTTTTATAATTTCTGAGCTATTATTTTGTGTACTTGGTACCAGTCAGATGATATATTCCAGAATTGCTAAATTGGTGATGTCCATTGTTTTTGTAGTAATTGAAATTCCTGCAGAAACATCGATTGCTGATGCTGTCAGGATTTTGTCTGACTGCAACATTATGGCTGCCCCTGTGAAGGACCAAGATGTAGGAACTAGCTTGGACTGGAAACAGAGGTACCTAGGAATTTTAGATTACTCGGCAATTGCTCTCTGGGTGTTAGAGAGCGCAGAACTTGCAGCTGTTGCTTTATCAGCGAGTACAGCAACGGCTGCTGGTGTGGGTACTGGAGTTGTCGGAGCACTTGGAGCGGCAGCGTTGGGTGTTACAGGTCCAGCTGCAATTGCTGGACTAGCTGCTGCTGCAGTCGGTGCTGCTGTAGCTGGTGGCGTGGCTGCAGACAAGGGGATGGGGAAAGATGCTCCCACAGCTGCTGACAACTTAGGAGAGGATTTCTACAAAGTTCTCCTTCGAGAAGAACCCTTCAAGTCAACCACTGTAAGTTTACGTTCAGAATGAGTTCCGGATGCTTCTGAAATATCTATGCTGTTTCTCCAGGAGCGCTCCTTTGACAGCAAAAGAGTGCCACTCTTTCTCTCAATGCATTTCTTTTTCTTGTCATAGGTGAAACAAGTACTTAAATCATACCGCTATACTCCTTTCCTTCCGGTTGCAACAGATAATACAATGTTGAGCGTTTTGCTTCTACTCTCAAAATATAGGCTGCGAAATGTACCGGTGATGGAACCAGGAAACCCTGATATAAAAAACTTTATTACCCAAACTGCAGTTGTTCAGGGTCTAGAGAAATGCAAGGGAAGGGATTGGTTCGATTGCATTGCTGAACGGCCTATTTCAGATTTTGGACTTCCTTTCATGTCTTCAGATCAGGTAAGTATATTTCAAACCAGTTCTCTCCCAGATGACCTCTTTATTTGGATCTCTAAACCTGTTAGTATGTATCACTGGCCAGGTTGTTAGCATCCAGAAAGATGAACTGATCCTAGAAGCTTTCAAACGAATGAAAGACAATCGAATTGGTGGTCTTCCAGTCGTACAGGGGCCAAGAAAGAAAATTGTTGGGAACATAAGCATAAGGGATTTAAGGCACTTGCTGCTGAAACCTGAACTTTTCAAAAATTTCAGGTAGTTCAAACAGTATATATATTTGAACCTGCAAAAACAATTAATGTGTTCAAAGCCTAAAATGCTAAAACTTCAATAATATTAGGAATTTAGGATACTACCATTACAAAGAACGTTGTACGAAATGAGTAATCATCGACTGTAGAGAAGTAGGGGGCAAATGGGGAATGTAGAAAGAGAAAAATAGGAGGAATATCCAACGTGAAAATTTGAATCTTACTCCAATTATTATGAACATGCATAGTCCAATCTTTTGATTGGTTATCACCTGCTTTGTCTGCATATTTTTCCCCAGAAATCGTGCAAAACACATACCCAATAGAGTGATAAAGGTTTAACTAAGTTTCTGTCTTGCATTTCTTCAGGCAGCTTACAGTTACCGATTTCATGATAACCATTTGCGCAACTGAAGAAAGTGGCAGAGTCATCCCGCCAATAACATGCGATACAAATGCAACTCTTGGTAGTGTGATTCAAAGTCTTGCTTCTAAGTCAGTTCACAGGATTTACGCGGTAGCTGGGGACGAAGTTGTTGGCGTGATTACACTACGAGATGTGATCTCCTGCTTCATATATGAGCCTCCCAACCATTCAGATAATTACTTGGGACTTTCGTCAACAAATTGTTGAACAATTGACACTTTTGTTATAAACATCTACAATAACTTCCAGGAATGCAGAAATGAAGCAAGACCTGATCTGTGATGAGCAAAGAGTGGACTTAAAGCTTTATCAGTAACTTGTGGCTGTATTTCTTTCTTATGTAACTCCAATTGAACAAGATCCCGGGAGCTTCGTTAATCCTTTATCATTTATTATTCGTCTGATTTTTTCTGCATCTCCCCATCTTCCTAGTCCAGCATAGATATTTGACAAAATCACAAAAGGAGTTGGATCCTCAGGTTTTAGTTCCGAGAGCTTCATGGCCATTTCTTCTGCCAACTCAGAATGCAAGTGATGCTTGCAAGCACCCAACAAAGAAGCAAAAACAGAGGGGGGGCACTCTGGCATGACTGTTATTAGTCTCTTTGCTTCGTCCAGCCAACCGGATCGACCCAGGATGTCGACCATGCAACCAAAATGTTCTGCCATTGGTTTCTGGCCATGTTCCGCCATCATCCTGAGAACTTGCCATCCTTTGTCAACATGACCCGTATGACTACAAACCGATAGGACTGCAATAAAAGTTGCTGAATTTGGCTCCACCTTCTCCTCCAGCATCTGCTCGAAAACCTCAACTACAGCTTCATTCTCTCCGTTTCTGCCATACCCTGATATCAATGCATTCCAAAATGCTGGGTCTTTAGGCTTTACCTCAAACAGATTAAAAACTCTTCGACCCCACGAGGAACACCCACATTTCATGTACATGTCAATTAGGGCAGTAGCCATAAATTCGTCGGTATTGATATTAGACCTAATAGCATGCCCGTGAATCTCCTTACCACATTGCAGAGCAGATAAAGATGCACATGCTGGTAATAGACTAGTAATACATTTCAAACTCGGGCTTACCCCAGAAGACTGCATTTTCTTGAAGAATTTGAAAGCTTCGACCCCCTTGTCTAACTTTGCAAACCCTCTAATCATTGAATTCCATGTCGCCGAATCAGGTTCCAGCCCTTTAGATTTTAAGATTTCGAACAACTCAACAGCATTATCACTCTTTTCATTCAACATCATCCCAAAAATCATTGAATTCCAAGTTACCAAGTTCTTATTACCATTCAGTTCATTGAAGACTTCATATGCCCGTTGCCAATGACCACACTTTGAATACATGTCTATAAGTGCAGTTCCCACCATATTGTCGTAACTCAACTCGATCTTCTTTATGAACCCATGAACCTGCCTCCCAAGCCGAAGATACAAAAGAGTAGAGCAAGCAGAAATAACAGAAACCAATGTAACTGAATTGGGTCTTACAGATGAACATTCTATTATATCCTTAAACACATTTAAGGCTTCACTTATCATCCCATTCTGCAAAAGTCCCGAAACAAAAGCATTGTGGCTCACCACATTCCTATTAGGCATCTCTCCGAAAACCTTTTTGGCCAAAATTATCTCTCCAAAATCATAATACATAGTCACCAACGATGTTGCTACATATATATCCGTTTCCACACCCAACTTTACAGCCCAGCAATGCATTTGCATGCAATGGCCAGCACTATCACAAGCAGGCAACACACTGGCTATGGTAACTGAATTGGGCCTAAAACAACTGCACCCTACCTCTCTGAACAATAAAAACGCCTCCATACAGCACCCATTTTTTGAAAACCCGGAAATAGCAGCGTTAAAAGAGGCCAAGTTTCGTTCAGGCATTTCACCGAACACTTTCAGCGCATCGTGTAAGAGATTAAGCTTCATATACATATTGGTGAGGGCAGTGGTTGTGTACAAGTCAAAGTGAAAGCCGGTTTTGATGAGTTGGGCATGGATAATTCGGCCTTGGAGAGGGGACTTGAGCTTGGCACATGCTTTGAGGAGGGGAGGGAAAGTGAACTGATGAGTAGGCAATGAGGCAGAGCGGAGCCGAGAGTACAAAGAGAGAGCTTCACTGTAGAACCCATCAGCTACTAGTTTCATCATATGCTGACTCATTATCATATGTCATGCTGTGGAAGTGGGAGGAGCTAGAAATTTAGCATTCCTTGAATGTCGTTGTGTCATGAGAAATTTTCTCCCGCCAAACTTCTGTTTTTACATTTTTTTTAAACCTCAGCTATCCTCTTGTCAAGGAAAAAACCAACAGCTATTCTCCGTCTGATTATGCGTGTACAAATAGGACTTCGCAAAGCTGGCAAATTACTCTTTTAATAGTTTTAAAGTTCTTCAACAGCTAATATTTATAATTATTAGATGATTCATTTTTAATTTTAACTATTATAGGTAAAAATTCAAGTATATCAATATATCCAGTATATTGTAGCAAAAGCCTTTAAAATAATTAATATGTGTGCTCAAATCCGAAATTTCTTGTTAAAATGAAATAGTTTTGTAATAACTAATTCACACTCTATTGAATGTTACTTTTTAGAGCAAATACTTACCCAGCTACCCAATCCAAGAAAATAGAAATAGTAAATGACTAAGACACCTCTAAAATTTAGTTAAATATACTAATTTATTTTTTTTAAAAAAATATTATGAAATTTTTCAGATTTGATTTAATATATTATCTAATTTTTTTTTTATTAAAAACAAACAAAATGTCAAATTTAATATCAAAAAATACCAAAAAAAATTTTACTGTCATCAACTTCATACCAAAATATTAAATTTATTTTTCTTTTTTTAATTATATTTTTTAAGTTAATTAAATGTCAAATTTATCAAAATATAAATAAAAATATATTTGATATTATTTTAGTTAATTAACAGAATATTATAGTTTACTAACAGAATCTTCTATTCAAAATTAATAGAGGGCTTTTTAGTAGGGGTGTCAGAATGAGTTACGATACGTGAATCCAACACGCAAAACATGTAAGATTAACGGGTTAGTGTTGAGGTTATATAGGTTTGTATCATAAACGAATCGACATGTTTATGACACGGTTCAAATCGTGTCGTATCACGGATTGACAAGCGAATCATTACAACCTGTTTAATTTTTTTCATGTCATACTATGTCAATCTGACCCAACCCATTTATAACACGTATAAATTTACTGAAATATCAAGGTTAATAATGTCATTTTACAAAAAATAATATTTAAATATCATTTTTGTGTCGTGTTAACTATGTTATATCGTGTTAAATGATCCAAAAAGACATAATCGTATCGTATAAAATGACCCAAAAAGTATAATCGTGTTATGTCCAATTGTATCGTATCGTATCACATGACCCAAAAGCATAATCATGTAGTGTTCATGTCAGATTTTATGACTCAAATACGACCTGAAAGTAAAACGTATTACACGTATCATATTCGTGTAACCCGTTTAACATTTGTGCTGTGTTTCATGTCAATCTGATTAATAAATGGGTCGTATTCGTATTGACCTTAATTATGTCACCCGAGTGAATCGACACGACATGAATACAATCCGACAACCCATATTGACACACTTACTGTTTAGTGTATTAAACCAAATTTGAGAAATTTTATAATATATTTTTAAAAATAAAGGGACTAACGAGTTAGATGTGTCATAGTAATTTAACCAAATAACAATTTGGATAAAATAAGTAATTATTTCATTCCCTGTGTATTGTTAAATAATTAATTTATCATGTTTGGTTTTAATAATTAAAAAAAATTTCTATTACTTTTAGTTAACTAGAATATTTTCTTAGAGTATTCCAAACAGTTTCTCTATTTTCCTCTTTACATAAATTTAGAAAGTTTTATATCTTCTAACATCTTGTTTATTTTATTCCTTACATATCTCACTTTCTAAAATTTACATTATATCTCCTTCTATTTAAAAACCATTAAGAGCTCCTAAGTAATATTTTATTTTTTTCTCTCTTTCCTTCTTTTTTACCTTTTACTTTCTCTTTTCATTTTTTTATATAGTTTTATTAATAAAAAATAAAAATAGAGAGTGAGATAAAAAAATATTGTTGGAGTGCACACAATTTTCAAAATAAACTAAAATAAATAGTGAATATTTTATAATATAATAGAGAGTGAGATATGAAGTGAGATAAAAATGCTCTTAGTCAACTATAAAATACTCTTATTTATTTTTTTTTTGATAAATTTGATATTTTATTATAAAGTTAACGACATTAAAATTTTTTTATATTTTTTTTTGTATTTTTAAGACAAAAAAGAATATAAAATTTGACATTTTATGTATATATAATAGAAAAAATTAACCGAAAGAATATCTAATGCATTAAATTAAGTATGAAAAACTTCATAATATATTTTTTAAAATATAAAAACTAATTAATATATTCAATCAAATTTCAAAAAATTACAATAATTTATTCTTTTTTTTTTCACGTTGCTAGTTAATATATTTGATATTGTAGAAGTATAATCAAATCAACAAACTCAATTAGATTAAAAAAATTGATATGAATAAAGTATTGTAGTATTTTAATTTGACTTCACAAAACTCGATTAATTCTGAATTAAATTCGATAATTAAGGGTAGCCTGCGAATAGTAGTATATTCCACTTTTGCGTAACCTATACGCTATACGGCAAAGTATAAAAAGAAATAATAATTTATAATAAATACAAGACGATAGATTTTGTAATTTTCCCAATATAAAAACGGTGCATTTGGCCAATTAATAAAGAAACAAAGCATAGGGACCGCTGACCTGAACCGCCCAAACTGCGATTCCCTTTTGTAATAATTATATAATACAAACTATTAATAAACCAGAATATCTCTCTCTCTCTCTCTACATAAATAACTATCAATTCTGCTCGCTGATCATTATGGAAGGTTTTCTCTGATATTAGATTTTGCTGTTTGTTTCCCGAGATTAATTTCAATTACCAGGCCGGAGAAGTTGTTGTTTTCTTGGAATCGCAGTTTCTCGCCGCGTTTCCTTACGAGTGAGTTCTTCTTTTGTTGTGTTTGTGTTTTTGGGTTGTTTTTCTTTGGATTCTATTCTCAGATGGATTAGTAGTTTAGATGTTTGATTGGAGGAAGCCCTTGTTTTTATTGCTAATCTCTCGAGGATTCGGGAGTTCAATCGACGCATTTTGTAGATTGAGAAGCTCCATTTCTGGATCTAGGGTTTTGTGTTTATTATGGGAATTAGGGGATAAGTTTTAGATGTAATTGTGTGTTTTGGCTTGGTTCTCTGGTTGAGATGTTCGCTTCTCAGGATCTTCGTTTTCCAAATATTGGTATGAATCATCTGAACTGATGAATTCATCGTTTATACTCGTTGATCTGTATTTTTTTTTTTTTTATTGGGAGCATGGATTATATTTTTACTGTGTTAGATTTCTGGATGTTATTAGTGTTTCAATCTTAGCATATTAAAACTAGGTTATTCATGATTATGGGAATAACTGCGAATTCCGACAGTTTCATCAACCTGTAATATTGTTGTTTCTTAAAATTTTTATAGTTTGGCAGTTGTTTGCTAAATTTTCTGGGAAATGATCATCAATCACTGTATGTCAGTTTGTTAATATCTTCTCCTTTTGATCCTGTAATGTTTTGCATTTTATTGAATATACAGGCGGTGAGGATGTCAACCCCTGCTAGGAAGAGACTGATGAGGGATTTTAAGAGGTTGCAACAAGATCCTCCTGCTGGAATTAGTGGTGCTCCTCAAGATAACAATATTATGCTGTGGAATGCTGTTATATTTGGGTATGTCAACTGATCAAAAGACATGGAATTAGCTTTCTTATTTGTTTTCTTTCTATTTGCCATTTCTTTGATCTTAATGGTATTAGATTAAGTATCCAATGCGTATACAGTTGCACTTATGTCCTTTATTTGTTGAATTGCAGGCCTGATGACACTCCGTGGGATGGAGGTAAATTTCAGCTCTTCTACATGATCGTTTGAGGACATTTTACTGTTTGAAATCTCGTTTTCTGGTTGCATTTGTAAAATTAGGCGATATTGATGATACATTCTCTTGCTCATAGTCCACCCTTAGCACACATTTTTGTTATGGACACCCAAAAACACTATTATCTCAGTTCATATATTAAAACATTTTGCTAATGGCTTTATGCTTTAGTTTCTTCTTGTTTTGTAATATTGTCTCTGTTTATTAGATTTTATCTGCAGCTGTCATATTTTGCTGGAGACATTTGGATTTTCTTAAAAAAATATTATCATTTAATATTTAAAAGAGTTGGTTCTTTCTTGTTTTTCTGTTAAACCTTTCTAGTACATATAAATTAATTTTCTACTTCACATGCAAGGTCTTTTGCTCAATGTCTAACTATGACATGATGTATAGGTGTTGGGAAGGCAATTTGTCTGTCTCTGCTCCTATCTATTAGAGTGGGTTTAGTATAGGTCAGGTCACCTATCTAATATCGTGCTCATCATGTGTAATCATTTGTAGATTTAGATTGCCATTTTTCCTTCCTTTATATATGTCAGCATCTTCGTTGATATTTGCTAAAGTACATAAGGGTATGGATCTATAGTCTTTCTTAGTCATCATTATCATTGTGTCAAGCAGAAGGAATATAGATTTATTTTGGTTAATGTCATACAGAATGATAAATGCAATGCTTAATATTCCCTTCTTTCAATTATCCTGATAATACGGTAATCAGAGAGCAATTTCCACACTTTTAATTTTAAATTTACTGGACATCTGGACAGAACCGATTATCATATTAATGTTTTAAAATCACCTTTCAGGATTAGTGAGAAGCATTCTTAATTCTTATAAGGATGTCAAATTACTTGTAAACTTATCTGTCTTTGAGCTGTTACAGGTACGTTTAAGTTGACACTTCAGTTTACGGAAGATTATCCGAATAAGCCCCCAACCGTGCGTTTTGTTTCTAGAATGTTCCATCCAAACAGTAAGTTGGATACAAGCAACTTCTTTCATCTTCTTTGGACTTCTAAATTTCCAAGGGTTTTTTTTATCTAAGTCGAGCTCTATGCATGCAAATCTCTAAGAATTGTAATATCTCATAAATCTCTGGACTGATTTTCTCTGGCTTATCTCATATATGTGATTTCACAAGTTGATTCTCTGGTGTGTACTTGCTTCTCTATTTTTTTCTATCCCATTTTGGTAAAGTGGTCAAATGCTTTAGTGGGATTTGCGTCTACATTTGTTTTTATAATTTGTACATCTTAGTATTTTACTTTATACATCTCAAGGGAGGCCCTGTAGTTAAATTTTGGTTATGTAGAGTTTATACTAACTAATATACTGCCCAAATTTTGTTTAAAATGAACAAAAATATATATAGTAGGGTAAACTACTGATTAGTAGCTTCATGTTTCTTTGCTTCTGAGCCTCTGAAGGCATTCCTTGTTGCCTTAATTGTTTGCAGTATTTATTAACTGCATCTGGAATCCTAGAAAGACCTCTGTTTTGGGTTAATCACTGTTGTTTGAGTTGCTAATTCATACTTTTGCTTGACCTTTTCTTCAGTTTATGCGGATGGAAGCATATGTTTGGATATCCTACAGAATCAGTGGAGTCCAATCTATGATGTGGCGGCCATACTCACATCAATCCAGGTAATAAGTGCCTGTCAAAGACTAAATATAATAATGAAAGACATATTCCAAAAGGATCTGCTTCAATATAAGTGTGTTATCTTCCAACTAGAAGTCAGTTTGAGGTCTTTGTCTCTTGGAATTTATGTTGCATTTGCCATTAGCCTATCTGAATACAGGACCTGCTTCTGTGTCAGGCTATATGTTTTAGGTCCTAATGGATTGTTGTTCGCTAATCATAGCACAGTGATTTGTTATTTTCTTCTAATCTTCGTATAGAGGCATGTGCTCTGCCATAGGAACATATATTATTTGATCTCATAAACATATATTATTTGATCTCATATACTTATCATCAATCAGCTTTGTTGTTCATTATTGGCTCCCTTTTTTATTGGTTTAAATCACTATAGGAGCTTTGGTTATAGCTGAAACAACACGTTGGATTTTTTTGGAAGATTGTGGATGGCTTATCCTTCTCTTTTACTGAAAGAAAAGAAGATTATGCAAGTCCATGCATGTCTCATTTTAACATCTGCAAAAACCATAGAAACTTGCATCTTTTACCTAGTAACCTCGAGTTAATTCTCTTATTTATGCATGCAGTCATCACGTAACGCTTTTATTTTACATGACTTTGTTGGCCAACATGCATGTAGAATTCTTGCGTTTTTCCATTCGGCTTTGCAGAAATTTATTCTATTAAAGCACGTAGGTACACATGGAATTATTGTTGCTGTTTGATGTGGAGTTCTATTAAATCTGCAATTCTTGTTTTTCTGTAGTCATTGCTCTGTGACCCAAATCCAAACTCCCCAGCAAATTCAGAAGCTGCACGGATGTTTAGTGAGAACAAGCGTGAATACAATAGGAGAGTACGCGAAATTGTTGAGCAGAGCTGGACTGCTGATTAATTTCTCCTAGCTTAGCAGCAGAACTTGAAAAAAACTACTTCCTGCCTTGTTTGAATAACATTGAACTTGAAATCCCAGTTGCCCGTATGCCTGTTGTTATATGTTTGCTTGGCTTATGAGGATGGACGTTTGGCATCTTTAATGCAAAGTTTGTTGTACCCACATTTGTTGCCTTTTCTTTTTGTGCATCTTTTTCTTTTCAAAAAGAAAAAAGGAAAAGAATGGCGAAATTTTCCGTCAGCGATTCTCTTCTTCCCTGATCTCTATGATTATCTTAACATGGGTTGATGCTAATCCACTGTAAAAACCTCACTGCTTAATCTTAATTAGCGGAGGCGAGGATGGCAGATGTTTCTTTTCTTTAGAAGACAATGATATATACCAACAAAGACCTAAGACTGAAATCCAGGTTTGCAAGTGGAAAAAATATCTTCATATGTTTCAAGTCACATGGCTACAGCGAGTAAATCTAGCTAGATCTATGGGCCACATGAACAGTGGTTTAATAATTCAAAAGCAGTACATAGATCTCTACCATCCTACGAGGCGGCGCGCATTCATCATGGCAACTACAAACGGGCGTCTCTGGCTTCATTCTCGGTATGACAGAAAAAGCAGTGAAGTACCCAATAGGCATAGTTATCCAATAATTTAATAGCTACTGGTCTCGGTACTAATCGTTGAGATTATCTAAGGCATTTCACAAATTTGCATTACACAACAATCTGATCAAAATTTCTAGGAAGATTCCCCTATCAACAGGTTTGATACAACCATTGTGACCTCCACTACCTGCTCCATTCATAGTCTCCCCCAAACCTTGAATTGGCATTGTTTGCTCGACTACTGTCATCTGGTTTGATAGAATTTGCAAAGGCATGCCAACCTAGCAGGTATGGCAAGATAAACTGTAGATTGGACAAGATATACATCAGAAGAAGCAATATGCCCAAAACTGAGACACATAATTGCAGTTGCCTTGCCCCAAAGAAAAATGAAAACTTAAATAAATTAAAAAAAAAAAAAAGCATGATGCCATGAAAGTGTTGTTGAAAAAGCTTTCAAAACCAAGATAGAAGCCATACTTCCTAGAAGCTATATACAAAAACTACCACGGCCATATTGTTTGCCCTACACAATGAGCAAGATTTCTTGATATTTTTTCATTTAGTCCATTTTCGTCTGTATTTTAAAAACAGTGAGAAACATAATTATTTTAGAACATGATAGATATGTATGCTATTTCACTTTATATATTTTCTTAATGACTGCTATAGAGATTATTGGATGCCAATGACATGGAGGATGATGATGCAGCTCAATAGGATAGTTCCTTCATTATAGTCATTTTGCAATTGAACATCGGTCAGAAGAACTAGATTTATATTTGCAGTTTAGTGCTTGAGTGTGTGTGTGTGTGAGAGAGAGAGAGTACAACATACGTTAAAAGCTGAGACGAGGACGGTATATTCTGCCCTGGTAATTGGAATGTAAATGCTATCATCTATATTCAGAAGTTTGTTTTGGACACCTTCATAGATTCAACAAAACCACTAAGAAAGCTGTTAGAAAAAAAAAAAAAAAACCTTCAAATTTTAAATAGCTGCATTAAATAGGGGACTCTTTTTTTTGTGTGCGTGTGGTGATAGTATTTTCATCAGAAGTTTAACCAATCAATGGATTCTCCAATCTTTCCATACTAATATATGTTTGTTTTTTTTCTCGCTTAAAGCAGCTTTCTCCTTTCTTCATAAAAATTTTTCACTCTTTTTTCCACAATAATTCTCCATCGACAAGAAAAACACTAACAATATGCATAAAATTTAAACATGATTAATGAAGGAAAAAGATGCAGATGTATACTTAAATTTATAAAATAAATAAAATAAAAAAACCACTACTTAATTTCAACCAATATTCTAACACACAGTGAACTGAAAATAATTGAGATGTCTTAAAGGGCAATAAACAGGAAAGATATTTTCTATACAAGAATTTGACTTCACTCCAATACTGGATTCAATAATTCAACATTCTAGAATTTCAAGATCTCAAGACATTAACACAAAAACTGCTGCATCACATTCACATGGCATGACAACAAACACATTTAGCATTCATTTCCAAGGATTCACAGGGAAAGAGAATTACTGAGGTTAAAGAAATGACCAGAACCATCTGGAAGTGGCTCTACCTTCAACACCTTCCTGACCTTGCCTTCCTCACTGCAAACTTCAAACAATATCTTCAGAATTCAATTTCCCATTCAAAATAACTAAGAGATGATATAAAACTTATTTCCTCTACTGGAAACTATTATTATGAGCATGAACAAAATCTGTGCAGGAAAGCAGTAATAGGCTGTCAGGAGTCCATATTTTTTTATATGCATAAATGATAGATATATTAAATAGTCGGTTATTTCAGGTTTTCATGCCAGAAAAATCTATATGCCAAGAGGAATTATCGATGCAATTACATCAGAAATGAATGCAAAATGTGTTTTTATGTAGTAGAGGCAACCATTTCAACTTTCAAGTCATATGATCCTTATCCATTAGTGAAACATGAAATCCATAAACGAGAAACAGGAAGGAAGAAGGGTTGAAGTGTACTACTTCAAAGAATTAGATAGTACCTTCTTCCCTTATTAGGATCATGAAAAAATTCAGATGAATCTCTAGTGCCAAGGCTGACTAGCGTTCCAATTTCTGTCACTGACAACGAGAACACCTAGAGACATGCAAAATTAAGCACAAAGTTATCAGCACCGAATTGAAGGATAATGTTTGAAAGTCAAAGTCAATAAAACTATTCTATCATAATCTTTCTGGCAAAAGATCTTTTAATGAATATTTTTGGCAAAACGTTTCCTGCCTCTACAATAAAAATTAACCGAAACCTGCATAATTAAAAGTTAATTGACCAAATCATGAAGTTCATGGGAAGTAAATCATCTCAATGTATTTGGACCAGATTGAGTGATCAAAGGTGTAAAGTCAAACAAAATTCTAAAAAGTAACTAATCTACAAATGCACAATTTTGAGAAGAAATTCTGAAGAGCATTCTGATTTACAATAGGAACATAATTTTCCAGATAAAAGAATATGTTTTGGCCCAAAAGTATAACCTATACATAGCCATCCGTGCTTTTTCAAAAATAAAAAATTCAAACACACACCATATAACCCAAAACGATTTAACCAAAGATCAAGCCTGGTACGAGAATGCATTGGATTTACACATACAACCAGTCAAGTGTATTTGAACCAATTAAAAAAGGCAACAGATTAGAACTTAGAACTACAGGATTCTGCGTTCATGTACTAAAGTTAGAAAAAGAAACTTTCAACCATTAGGAATGTCAAACTCAGGAGAAATGTAAGAACAGAAAGCTTTCTCCCATTAAGATACTGAAAACTTAATGGAGTCACCCTCATAGTGCTTGGACTGGCTCTCCCAGAAATCAATTATAAATACTTTACCTGCTTTCTACTCCAGTCATATTGGCGTACACCTGCTGAAGGAGCGAACTGTAACAGCACAAAGCCTTCCCTAGCTATTTTAAATGCCCCTGACTGCAAAAGACCCCAAATGCTCAGAATTGAAAACTTCATACCTTAAGAAACGAATTTTAAGCTACATAGCTTGTACACAAGTAGAGAACCCTGTTCTAATTAGAAACACGATCGAGCTTACATCTAATGCAACAAACTCAGGAGCACGAGGTTCCACAGTAAGAGCAGCCTTCCCTTTGTATATTGAATGTCCCACAAAAACCTTAATCGGAAATTCTCCAACTGCACGGTAAAGATGACCCAATAACTACACTTCCAGACTGAAAAAACGAAGAAATTAAAAACAAGCAAAACATTTTCTCAGCAATCAAAGAAAATTTGCAATTTAGTTTCTCCTGATTCTATTCCCTCTTCTAAAGCAGCCAAATGTTACAATATAAGCAAACGAAAACGAAAGTACCTCCAGCCGGTGACGCTGGCGACTGTGTAGCATAAGAATCTTTTGGGGAATGCCGTGAATTGCTGAATTTGTGCTGCTCGTATAACTCCGATTGACGGCATTTCACGGCGAGCTTGTTGTTTTTGGTTGAAGAGAGAGTACAGATTCTGGGGTTCAGTGAAGCGACTACGGAGGATTGGTGAGAGAAGAGAGAGCGGTAAGACCACAATTTAGGGTTTTGGGTACTCACTTGAGGAGATAGCAAGTTTAGCTGCACCATTTCTGCTATCTGTTTCACACTCTCTCCCTGTCTTCTTCTTTCCCAACTTACTTTGGATTAGGATTTCTATAAGAACACATAAAGATTCAAAACGCAATTTTTCGTGCCGTTTTTCTAAAGGCCCAACCCAAGCCGTCCTTTTTTTTTTTTTTAACCTATCAAGTTAATGCTTATATGATGGATCTCGATCCATAGAGCATTATAAATCAATGATCTATCACACATATAAGATATTATGATAACTTTGTATATAAAATAAATTTATATAGCTATTAAATATACGGTTATTCATTATCCGGTTATTGAAAAATGTTTATTGATTTATTAATAAATGTTCATTGTTTTATTGATAAATGTTCATTAGTTTATTAAAAAATATTCATTACAAATAAAGTAAATATTTATTAGTTTATTACTACAAAAAATTAAAGAAAATAATATAATATTCATTAAATTATATGCACAATACATCTTCATTTTTAATGAATTTATATTTATAAATCAAAATAAAAAAAATCGTAAATATTTATCATCCAGTTATTAAAAAAAAATTCATTACTTTATTAAAAATGTTCATTAGTTTATTAAAAAAAATTTATTATAAATAAAATAGAAGTTCATTAGTTTATTATACACAAATTAAATAAAATAATATAATATTCATTAAATTATATATACAATATATTTTCATCAAGAAGATTTAATGGATATATATCTATAGATCAAAATAAAAAAAAATCGTAAATATTCATTATCCAGTTATTAAAAAAATATTCATTAGTTTATTAAAAAATATTCATTAAGTGAATATTCATTAGTTTATTTCTATAAAAATTAAAGAAAATAATATAATATTTATTAAATTATATATACAATGCATTTTATTTTCAGATTCTTGATTTATTAGAAATGAAGTGAAAGATTTATTACCTTATTGAGAATTATTTATTACATGTAAAAGTTAATTAGTTTATTAATAAATATTCATTTTTTATTAATATAAGTTCATTTTTATTTTTTTTGTACTTATCTTAATAAATATATTTTTTTTATTTATAAGTATGAATCATCTTTAAATAAACTCAAAATGTAATAAAAAAATTAATATAAAATGTACCAAAAAAATAACAAATCAAAAATACTAATAAATTAATTAATATTTTATTAATAAACAAATAAATTTATATTAACAAACAAATATATATAAATTTACTTTATTTATAAAATTATTACAGTATTTTATTACCACTTTCACATATTTAAAGTTTGTAATGCTTGGTGGACCAAAATCCACATTATAATTTGCCATCAACCATCAAGTTACTCAACTCACTCGGTTGTGTTAATAAACACGGTCGTTTGTACCAAAAAAGGAAAAAAAAAAACAGTCGTTTGTTAGCATACAATGTCGTTTCAATAAAAACAGTGTCGTTTATAGTAAGCGAATTACTGCAGCATAACGCGTGGAAAATGAATTTGACACGTTAACATGGCGCGGAAAATCTAGAGCCACAATCGCAAGCAGGCAAGATAGCACGTCATCCTGTTGCTCCATTATCCTCCATTTTGAGAATTATATTTGAAGCTTTTTAGATATTTTCCGATTACCGCGCGCGATTTCACCATTCTCATGAGCAGATGTCCTCAATTTGTAGCTCGCTCGGTCTAATCGTTCCTCAATGGAAGCGAAGCGGTAACAACCGCTTTTTGATTTTCCTTCCTTCCAAGACAAAGATTAGCTTCCAATCTCGTGTCGTTTACTGCTCAAACAATGACTCAATTTACAAACAAAGCCAGGCACAAATCTCTCTATTCTACTTTTTGCCCTTTTAAAGTTCAAAAATGGTTATTTACTTTGATTTATTTTTTCTTTTTAATGACAGTTGGGTTATGATCCTGCAGAAGAGTTGTTTGGAATGGAGGCTGACCTAAAGCCAAGGTCGATGCTTTCTTAGTTAGTTAATTTCTATTTTCTTAGTTAATTAATTGCTAAAATAATTTGATAGGTAAATACTAGGAATTTCTTTGCATATTAACACATCTTATTCCTCAAATTGGATATCAGGAATGGTGTCTCTAGTGCATCGAAACCTAGATCTTGGTTTGGTCCTAATGGTCAATATATTAAAGAGCTTCCTTGCCCGAGTTGCAGAGGCAGGGGTTATACCCCATGTACTGAGTGTGGAATTGAAAGATCTAGGTTAGATTGTTCTCAGTGCAATGGAAAGGTACGTCTTCTTGCAGTCTCATTTTATCAGTGGCGGATCTACATGGTGGAACCAAAAAAATAAAAATTCTCTTCTATATATAATAATTAAAAATATAAATATGTAAAATTGCATCCCCAAATATTCAATTTATCAATATTTCATTCAGATTCCAAATATAAAGTATAAATTTTCTAATTATATTTTTTTTACTTATTTCAATTCATAATCTAGTAGTTTTTAGTATATAATTTTAATATTTATATTGTAGTTAATTTTATTTATTATCGTATTCTACTAATTTTATTTAATGTTTAGTCACTTTTATAGTAAGAAATTTATTTTTAAATATTAGCAATGACGATAGTATAAATTGCTTTCAAAATATGAGAATTCGTTGAAAACGATTATAGTTTTTTTCTTTTTAACTTTTTCTCTTAGTAATTTAGAATTTCATGTATTATGATAAATATTATTTATAATTTTCTATCTTATAGATTTGCCACCCCATAAAAAAATTTATAGATCCGCCACTGCATTTTGTTATTCAGCATCATTGACTGCATATAGGATCTCCAGCGGTGTCTTAGGTATTGTTTTTAGTAGTTGTGATTTATAAAAACTCGCATCTTTACTAGGTAAGCTATAATAGTTTCTCTTTTATTTTCACTTTATTTGATTATTTGAATGTTTTCAAATGATAGGGTATAATGACTTGTCGTCAGTGCTTGGGTGATTGTGTCATATGGGAAGAGTCAATTGATGAGCAACCATGGGAGAAAGCTCGCTCGATGTAATGTCTTGACATTTGTTCTTTACTCACTGATTTTCTTCCTTCGTCAAATTCCCATCTTTCGTTATATAACCAGTAATAAAAGCTTGTAACTTACAAAGGAAATTTATAACATGATGCTGGGTTTTGGTCCTGCTTTCCCCTTTTTGTTGTCAGTTCTCCAGTCAAAGTGAAGGAGGATGATGAAGTAGACAATTTAGAAATAAAGTTGGACATGAAGAAAAAATCAAAGCGTGTGTACCAATCACCTCCTCCTGAAGTAGGACAGAAGATCAGCCGCTCTCTAAAAGTTGGTGACTTCAAACTTTCCTGACGTTTTCTGTATAAAAGGAAAATATGATATGCCTATATTGTCTTATTGCTTGTCAACAGCATTCTAAACTTTGCATCCCTGTTGCAACTCATGATAATATTGCCAAATGAAGTTATGTTTGATGCAGTGTGTTCTCATCTAATGAGCAATATGCATAAAGGAGAGTGTTTATACGGGCCTATTTCCTGTTCCCTTCTTTGCTTATGTCAATTTCTATATCAAATTTGGTTTTAAAGAAAATTGTTGGTCTGAACATTTATTCTTATCACCCGATTATTGATGTCTCCAGAAAAAACATGTAAAAATGTTGGAAGGACTTTATATGGATTAATGACATCTAAAATGTCTTAGCAGCTATACGAGTTAAAAATTTATGTTGACACTTTTTCCTAATCATGCACATTTTGTAGTGACTTAGCTCTCCAGTAATAATCGACCTTCAAAGGTCCTCTGTTAAAGCATGTGTTATGGACCTATGGTAGTCCTGAGATGGGTTTTGTTCAAGCATATGCCTTACATGTCCACAAGACAGGGCGCTGAGAATTAACCAGATCATGATTTTAATTTTCTTTGTTTAGTTGGATGATTGCAGAGTCTCAATGCCAAAACAGGACTATTTAGTAAAAGAATGAAGATCATCCATCGCAATCCTATGCTTCATGCACAGAGAGTGGCTGCAATTAAGGTCCAGCATCTATGTATTCATTACATTTGTTTCAAGTATTAGACCATGTTCATCTACTTTACATTTCACAGCATTATTAATATCAAATGGCTTATTTCTATTGATTACTGCCAGCTTTATGTGTGACAAAAAACAATCTCCAGCAAGCCACTTATAATCTCGTCATATTATAGCTGCATGCAGTTGGATCTTGACATTAGATGATAGCTTCTTAACACAGAAATGAAATAATTAAGACCTTGAAAGTGTTTAGGAGTAGATATGAATTGACACTAAGAATCTTTCAATCTAAATGCTAAAAGGAATGAAATTTCAAAGTGAGGACTGCATTTACGTAAAGACAAGTATGATCTGATAATATTTTGCCATTTTATATCATACTCAACATCACAGGTTTTCTTTTTAGGTTGAAAGGAGGAAGCTATAAAATTGAGGATTACATTTACGCCCTTTCTGGAATCTATGTTGGGGTGTTAGCATTTGGCTTTCTCCTTCCTTTCCATTTGAAAGGGAAAACCATGTAAACTATGTTGGAAAATATAAATATGCTACAATTAATATAAATAAGGAAATTATTCTGTTTGAAGTGCCCATAACTTTTGGAATTGTTTCTTCAATATAATTGAAAATGAATTCATTTAAGTTTACTTCTATGCTTTATATATGCAATGCAGAAAGCCAAAGGGACTGCTGCTGCAAGGAAACATACTTCTGAAACTTTGAAAGTTTTCTTCAGTGATCCCGAAAACCGTCGGAAAAGAAGTATTGCTATGAAAGGTCAGGTTGCAAAGTCCAGTGAAAATTTAGTATTGATATTGTTGAGTTTGACTTTTATAATTATTCTGTTTTTTGGACCTAACTAATACACATGTCTAGTTTAATACCCATTCCGTTCCATTCTATCTGTCGTGTAATAAAATAAAATTTGTTCCACTTCAATTGGCATTTTAGATTACCAATGAAAAATAAATTTTTTCTTTCCAACTTTACCTGTATCTTGGTTTTGGGATAATTCTTCTCTATTAATGAAAATCTTCCCTATTAATTACTTTTAGTATTTCTAAAAGAGGGTGATATAGTCATTTTATACCTATAATTATGCATATTAAATAACATTCTTAATTTTTGTGAAAAAACCTTGAACGATAGATAGAACGGAACAAATGGGGTGCTAACTTTTTAGCATGCTTCTGTCTCATGATCCAGAACTATACCTGGAACTTTTCTTTCATAGATCTCAGTCCAATGTGTTCCTTCTTCTAGTCTTTCAGTGTATTCGTTATTCCATTCTATGAAATTCCATGAAACTGGTGAAAACTATAAGATCGATTACCTTCTTGAATTGGATTAAATGTGGGAGGAAAAGCTGCAACCATGATTGGTCTAAATATTTTGTTAATCTGGTAAAATGCATTCCTGATGTATGTCATTAAGCTCTTGCTAATGTAATTATTTAATTGATTAACTATCATTGAATTGGCTCATGAGGACTGCAAAGGTTGAGTTCAAGCTTGCGAGTGTTGTTGTTTCAGAACTAATGTCCCTATGCATCCCGAACTAAATTCTGATCAATCTCACACATGCTCTCTTGAGTGAGATGAATACCTTTATTTCATTATGTAGGTTATACATGAGGCTTGATTTGAATTTATTCTCTTCATATGATGCAGGAGTGAAATTTTTCTGTGAGAACTGTGGACGTGAGGGACACAGGAGACACTATTGTCCAGAACTTAAGGATGGTTCGATAGATAGGCGGTTTCGATGTCGGTTGTGTGGGGAAAAGGGCCATAACAGAAGAACATGCCCAAATTCGAGGTTGAGTAGTCATAAAGACACAGTTACAAGGCATCACTGCTGCAAAATTTGTCGTCAGAGAGGCCATAATCGCAGGACATGCCCTAAACTGATTGGATCAAAGTTAATCAGTAGCAGTACAAAGAAAGGTTTTCTGATATCTAAACAGAGAATATACACCTGCCGATTATGTCAAGAAAAAGGGCACAACGTGAGGACATGTCCTAATAGAAATGCAGAGCCTGCAACTATCAGTCCTAGGAGCTAATTGTGTAAATGGTACCAATTTTTATCACTTTGTTACAATTTGGTACCAAATCTTTTAATTGTTACAATTTGGTACTAAAACTTTCATAAATGTTACAATTTGGTATTAAAACTTTCATAAATATTGTAATTTGACATCCTAGTAAAAAAAGTCGATGCAGCATGTTGACCGGCATTTTGTTTGACTGAAATTTTGATTTGAGTACCAAATTACAACATTACTGAAAGTTTTAGTATTAAATTGCAACAATTAAAAAATTTTGTACCACACTTAAACAAAGCGATAAGATTTTATTCCATTTGCACAATTATCCCTCATATAAAGAGGAAACCATTGACCTTGCCGTGGAATAATGCGTCTTCAGTCAGCTTATGGAAGTAAAATGACCCTTACCTTTCCTTTTTTTGCTAAAATTTTTTATCTTTCACCCTTCCTCTGGTTCATCATGGCTTTGTTGTGGTCAGAGTGGATGTAGCTGTGCTTTTGAGCAGTTGGGTTGAAATTTTTCTGGATCTATTCCATAAAAATCTCAATAGCAAGGATCACTTTTCATAAACATCAACAATAACCTCAAAGGACAGATTAACTTATTTGGAGAAAAAGTAACAAAATTTATTTCTTAATAGCAAAACTCTTATTATATTGTTTTCTCACTAGGGAACCCTCTTGGACCTATTGTTGCACAAAATGGTGTAACCCTTACTAGTAAGTCAAACCTCCATTCCCAGCCCTATGAGTTCTCTAAATGAGTTAGGAGCTCTATCGACTTGAAAGTTACAATAGACACGTTGCTCTAAGGCCTCCTAATAATTATGCATATGAATTAGATATAACTACGGAGGGGATGATGACCTTTCTTTTCTTTTACCTGTCACAGTTGCAGGTTTATTATCTGAAAGTTGAAAAAAATCTTCACTGTCGAGTTTGTCATTGCAACTTGTAATATAGTTTGATTTGCAGGGACTCATCAATTTACTATCATTCCTGACACCACAAGCACTTTTGGGAGTAACCATGTCCATCGCATCTTTGTCAGTTGGACCACAATCACTAGGACCAGTAATGCAGAGCCAGCTTTGTGCAGAATCCTCATTTCCATTCACTGTTAAAGGCACATGCCATCCCTTCTCTGATTCCTGAAGATAAAGAGAAAATGATTAGTTTATGGTAAAGGAATTCCATGTTGATTGAATTGCATCAAATAATACATATTCCAATATATATCATGCTCTTAAATCACATATACATCACTGAATAAATAGTTATAAGCACTGGACTGTACAATCAGCAGCCACATAAAACAAAAATGATAAGTTTTTTAATCAGCTGCACTGGCAGATTGCTCCAATATACTTTATTTCTTTTTTGCATATATTAAATTTTATGTAGGCAAAAACTTTCACACCACAATTATCCGTAAAAAGAATTAATTTTTCTACACACGTACAAACATGTGAATACATTTTCCTGTGCCATTCTATCTACTAACAGACCCGGCAGATCAAGCATTGAACCCATGGTTTAATCTTCAATTTGTGACTTCTCAGTTCATCACAGTTCTTGGGATACAGATTTAAAGTTAACAAAAACCAACACTTGTTAACATTAAATAGATGAGTGTAAGAAGCCAACAAATAATATCGTATGTATTCATGATTCCAGCATAATATGAACATGATGACTTTCACTACAAAATGTACTGAAACTGAAAGACTTAAATTCTTTAGGCCATACCCTACATTATAATGGGAAGGGGCAACAGAGATCTCATAAGCACAAATATGCAACAAAAAATAAAATGTTTAACCATACCGGAAATTATACCTAAATCACTGCAGAGAATGGCGGTGGCATCTGAAGTTTTTTTTCACCTTTCAGAAAGGTGTACCGGACCTGCAAGTAAATCCATCATGGATTGTATCACACTGTCATGAAATATACAATGAACAATCATGATGCAAAATGAACCCAAAATGAGAAAATTTCATAAGATTTCTTGACTAAGGCCTACAAGATATCTTCTCTACATTGCTAATTGCACACTTAATCAACACGGCCAAGACAATCGCTCAAACATGACCAAGACAAAAGCTCAATTTTCAAGCAGAACCACTTGCCCAATGACATCAATAGTTTCACCAAAGACAAACTACTCTTTCCATTCATTCTCCCATTCAGACATATCACATATGAACATATTTTTAAATTAGAAAGATATAATAAAAAAAAAAGTTTTGATTAACATTAAAGATTGGATTTATAAATTCATTGAATAAATAATAGCTAAAATGGACATTTTATGTTTATCAAAATTGAGACTCCTGTGCTGAATAAAATCGGCAAGAAGTTCAATAATAGCCACCATATATTAAACAATTTCATCCATCAATTCAAAGATTAGTTTATATATATATATATATATAGTGCTAAGGTAAACCTTTATCATAAGATCATCTTAAGGTTTGAATATAACCTGGTGATTGTGTTCTCAAAAAGATAAGTCTTAACTATAAGTTGTCGCCCTAAAACAATTAAGATGTGTCATTTATAAAGAGCTTCAAGCAAAATATAGGCACAACTTAAAATGTAATAGCAGACGCATTCAATATAGACACAGCCTAAAAAGTAAAAGTAAATGCATTCTCATTTATCTGCTTAAATATTCATTTAATCATTTTATTGGAACAATATAATAATAAAAGAATCAAGAAACCCCCCCCCCCCCCCCCACAAAAAAAAAAGGGCAAGCCAGATCAGTCACATACCTGATGCCTTTCTTCCCACTTGAGAAAGAAATTGTTTCCTAAAAGTTCAAAAATATGATCTCTCATCTCATCATTAGTAACAAGCAAACACCTCAGTTTTACAGCAGCATAGAGCCAGTACCTGAATCATAGAAAAACTATTTAATATGTAGTACATAAAATAGTTTTATTATCAGAAAACAAGATTGCTTGTTGTGAGAAGTGAAGAATTCTTCACAAATCCACTAGCCAAGTATAGTGAAATAATACATCATCATAATTGAGTTTCCAGAAATAAGGAGGTCAAATATGCTGAATGAAAAGAAAGATTTTATTCAACAATGAATTTTTTGAGCTTTAAACATTAAATAAGAAGCCAAATCTGGAGAAGAACATGAAGAAGAATATCTTTTTCAACCCAAATCTGATGCAAAAGTTAGTTCAGATGCTTATACCAGTCATCATTGGAACCGTGCGGTGTTGTATAAAGAATATCTTTTTCAATCCACTCCTGAATCAGGTTTCTGTGTGAAGGACTTTCCAGGAGTGCCCGAGCACGTTTATTGTGCAAGACAATAAGTGGCTGATTTCCATGCTGATCATACAGCTCTTTAACGACAGCATCAAGCTGCTCTATAGCAATTTTGAGAAATACATCTTACATATTCGCAAATACAAAACAAGGGAAAAAAAAAGTAGGCTAAATATAAGGCAAAGAGCAACTATACATGATAGAAAATGAACAACCTGAGAAATGCTAAATCCGCCTTCTGCGAAATTTTGCTGGTAAAGTCCAACATTTGCTCCATCCACTATTGCATCAAAATTGGAATTCTTTTCCAGCCAAGCCTATGGTAGAAGGTATAGAAAGGACAGAAAGAGCATCAACAAGACATAAAAATGAAAATAGCAATATATATTTACCAAATAAATGAAATTACCATAAATATGATTTTTTTTTTTTTTGTGCATGAAATAGTAATTGATATTTTGCTTTCAAGTCATGCCCAAAAGGAGGACCTATATAAAATTCTGGAGTTATCACATCAATGTGCGTCATGCATCCACACATTTAGAGAAACAAAGGAAAACAACAGCATAAAACAGTGGAAATTGGACATCCATGTAGCAGACGACTAGAACCAGGAGCAAACCCCAATTGGCATGGTAAAAAAAAATACTAAAAGGATGAGCAAAGAACATAATATATCATCACATAGCGCAACTAATTTCATAATCATCATTATAAAATTACAAGCATGCCAAAATCAATAAAAATTGCTTAAAACATCACACTTTGTTCTGCATTTATTCTAACATTAACATATAGGTGCATCAAAAACAATTCCTACATTGTTTACCTGGAACTCACTAAAATTAGTCTTAACCTCCCTTTCCACAGCCAAAACTGCCACAGATTGTGCAAACCTCTCAGTCTCCACATCTTCAATATCAACACAAGCCAATTGCTCCCCACAACAACAACAATTTCCACCAACATCCACACTCCCCCGCCTCACCATCCAATTCCCCTTCCCAGTCCACCCAAGCCCATGCCACCCACCTCCATTCCTCACAACCGCCTCCCTCACTGAATCCACCTCCAATTCGCGCCCATTAACTTCAAAACGCTTAAACCAATCTTCAATTACCTTTGCAGTCTCTTCTCTAACGCACCTCACTGTCTTCCTCAACTTCTGCAAAAATCTATAAACTCTCTCTTCGTTCCCAATCTCCACGCTCACCTTTAATAGCGCCGCAACTTCTAGCTCCTCCAAGCTCACTCCCATACTCCCCATATGGTCCTCAACCTTATAGGCCTTATCAGCCAGCAATTTCTCACAAAAGCAAAACAAAATTGGATCATACGTCCTCAACCGTGGCAATTCATTATGCAAGCCCATGTTCTTAACCAAATCAAAAGCGTAATCTCCATCCCCTTTCGCTGCAGCAAGTCTTGCAACAGCAGTGATCGAGGCTTCATTGGGCTTAACACCATTGGCAACCATATGGTCAAATATGCGAAACCCATATTTAAGTGCAAGCTCTTAGTTGAAGGGTCACAAAGAGATATAGAGCAGAGGTAAAGCAGAGTGCTAAAGTGGTGTTGGCTGAGGTGGGTGTTATTGGACACTGCACTACCGTATAGAGAGATAGCAGAAGAAAGGTCTTTAGATTTAGAGCAAGAATTAAGATTGTAGTTGAATTGGGATTCTGGGGTTTGGTTCTTACTGTGTCTCCTTTTCTTGCTTGGTTCAGTGGCCATGGCTGCAACAAAGAAAGCAGAGGTTAGTAGGAAGTAATAAAGAATTCGAATCTGAAAAACACTATTCCAGACTTCCAGTGTTCCATAAGCTTGAACCTTTGTTAACCCGATAATAGCATGGTTTAGGCATTGTACCAAAAAAATGCAGAAGTAGGGTTTAGGCAAATTAAATTACCGCGCAAGTAGTAGGTGAATTAAACACTACCTCAAATATTATTTATAAGATAAAAATAAAAATATTTTTATTTTTTATTTTATAATTAAATAATATTTCTGTATTAAGCTGTTTGTGTTAATTTGGTTTTGCGTTTGAAAAAAAGTAATTTTCGAAAATTACTTTTTGATATTTTTTAACTTTTTTTAGTTTAAAAAACTAATTTTAAGTAAAAGCAGATAAATATATATTTTTTTAGAAACATATTTGAAAAAAATATTTTATAAAAAGTTTAAAAATTCAATCCATTAAATAAAAAAAATTCAAAATTTGTTTTTGGAAATATTCAACAACAATATCAAATACTCTTTAGTCTAACAGAAATTTGACATAAAATGTCCACATCATATAAACTTTCATAAAAACAAAATTTTCAACCATTAAAATTGAAATTTAACTAACATGGAGATATTTCATATTATACTTTTATTAAAGAGATTAACCGTTGAAAATATAAATACTATTTAATTATAAAATAAAAATTAAGATATTTTTATATTACAAATAATTTTAAAAATACTGAATTGACATGATTTACCTAATTGGAGTATAATTCACTTGCCTAGTAGTATGCAATTGGTCGGTTTTAAACAAAGCCCAATCAAATTCATATAAAAAGAAAAAATTTAATTCAAGAAAAATATATTTAGAATAAGAAATAATGGAACTGAAATATCATAATTATATTATATTTAGTAATCAGTTTTATGAAAAATTATTATTTATTCCATCTAATTTGATATAATACATTTGTATTTTTTTGATATTTGAAAAATATACAGTTGGCTTTCTATAGTTTGATAAAATACAATAATACCCCCTTAAAGTTTAAAAATTATACTATTTATCTTATAAAATTTTGACATATTGTCTAGTATCTCTCTATAATTTTGATTTACTAGATTAATACCCTCGAGCAAAAGAAAACATTGTTTTTTACTAATATATTATATATTTTTTTTAAACATTAGGGATACTAGTATATTATGTCAAATTAAAGGGAATGAATCATATATTTTTCAAACATTAAAGAGATACTATTATATTATATAAAGAGAGTAAATAATAATTTTTTCTCAGTTTTATTGATTAATTTATTAATTACTATTCATTATAAAGTATAATTATTATTATTATAAAATAATTAAAATCAATTATCATAATTTTATCAGTTAGCATAAATTAAAATCAATTACTATAACTTTATAAATTATCATTTCTTTTAAAAAAAAAATACTATATTTAAATTATAATTAATTAATATAACTTTATCAATTAAAAAATTTAAAATAAAATAAAATAATATAAATTATGGTAAACTGTCATGAGTCGATCGTATATCAAATTATATAATATAATTATTTTATCTAAAAATTATAGTTAATTGCTATAGAATTTGTAGAAATATATGTATAAATAATTAAATAAATAATATAAATAAACTAAATTAAATAAATAAAATTCGATTTGATTTGATTCGATCCGGTTTTATATCTGAATCTTTTCTCCTTTTATTTAATAAAAAGTTTTGATTAATTTATATCATAATATGATTTTAATACTAAAGAGTACAATATACTTCGTATTATGTTATTTATTTTAATTGGACCTTTTAAAAATAGAAGAAAAAAATAAGGCTAGTAGTTCAAAAATAATTTTTTTTTGTTTTAATTTTAAAAATTTTCCTCCTCTTACAGACCAATTGATAAATATTTGAAGAATGTCTAGAAAATGTTATTAACATTCACCTACCATTATTTTCTAGCTTTGCTTCTTAAGTCTCAACTCAGCTCAGCTCAGGTGATTAATGAATTTTTAATGTTATACAACAGTCTCGATTACAACGACGTCGTACCAACCAATCACGCAATTTCCTGGATTACTTGGTATTCGGATTTGGATCATGGTCGGTCTACGACGCAGCTCAGACCGATATCTGGCCCAATAGCTTGAATGCAACCATATACTTCTCATCTCTCTCACACAGCCTTCAACTCTATCTTCCCTTCCCCAAATCTCAGAGCCAATCCTAGGGTTCCTGTTCTTGATTCGACCTGCCTAGCCATGGCTATGCAAACCGGAATCGGCCTTTCCAGGATCCTCATCCTGGCCGGTGCAGGTACTATCCCTCACCATTCATCTACAGCTGCACCATTCTCAGCTCGTTATTTTGACCTTGGCTTTTCTGCCATTATTTACAGGATACACTGGTACGATCTTGCTCAACAATGGTAAATTATCTGATTTGATCGGTGAACTTCAGGTACTCTGAAATCGCTTTATTCGGTTAGTTTTATTGGTTATTTTTTAAGTCATGGATCGGTTTTTAGATTTTTGGTATTTACAGCTAGCTCGGGCCTATTTGGTTCTAAAATTTTGGGGTAGGAGTGTTTTTCCAAGGTTCGTTAATTTTGCTGGCTGTTTGGTTGTTGAGACAATGGGAATTCTGGTTTAAGTGATCTGATCGAGATTTTTTTTTTCCCGGTCATAATAGCTTGCTGAAAATTTCTTCTTCTTTTCTTATTTTATATATTATCTGGTGAACTGAACAGAGTTTGACGGACTAGATTTTTCTGTTTTTGTGTGCAGGCGCTTGTGAAGGGATGGGAAAAAACTAAGGAACATGGAGATGATTCTGACTACAGCGATGCCATGGCCCAACATGTATTAACTATCTGCGGTCTAATTAATGAATGAGTGTTATATGTATTTTTGCATGTTTTGGTTCATTTATAAAATTGTTAGACGCACTTAGCTTTTTTGAAATTGCTTGCAGGTGAAGCGCTTGGCTATGGAGGTTCGGCAACTGGCCTCAGCACGGCAAATAACTGTTCTGAATGGGGGTTCTGGTCAAATGGGTGCGTACTACTATGTTTTCTGTTGCACTTATGCCACATAACTATAATGGGGATGTTACTAATACATTCCTTGCCCTTAGTATATGCCTTGCATTGTGGTTCTCCCTCTCGCTCTCCCTCTCACTCTCTCTCTCTTTTTGGGCCAGCAGAGGAAGTCTTTTCTGATATTTTTCTGGGTTATATTTTGTCTGTTGCTTGATGAAGGAAACTTGACTGGTCTCATAGTTCCAGCTGCCGCTGTGGGGGTATTGGGTTATGGTTACATGTGGTGGAAGGTATTTAAAATAACAATATTCTTTTGATTTAATTTACCTAATATTGCAATCAATTACTTTTCAAGATGAACCTTACGTTGGAAGCTATATATATATATATTTGGTTTATTTGCGTATTTTTAGACATGAGATCAATTTAGGTGCTTTCAGGAAACTTAAATCTTTTTCTTTGGACAACTAGGGACTAAAGTTCTCAGATCTTATGTATGTAACAAAGCGCAGTATGGCAAATGCTGTTTCAAACTTGACGAAACATCTGGAGCAAGTATCTGAGGCTTTATCTGTATGTCTTTTTGTGTCTCTCACTCACATATTTATGTGTATTAGTTTGATGAATCATTTTTTCTTCAAGAAAAAGTTGACAAGAATATTTTTTGTTATTTTTGTTATGAGATGGATTTAGATAAAGGTAAGTGAAAATGCATATATTATTGTATTTTTAATTTGCTGAAAGACTGGTCAGCCTAAGCTTTTTATCTTATAACAAAATCTATGTTGACTTTTGTAAATAGCCTTTTTATTCATTTTTCTATTTGTTTTCCTTGGTGGTCCAATTTATTCATCTGTTCATTTTTATTGGTTTTGAGATCATGAATTGTAAGTCTGTTCATTCACACTTTTGAGCTGTGCCAATCGAAAGGTTTAAATCCGTACTTGTTTTTTCGGCAATTCAAAGCAGATTGCACTTGATGTATTCATGTTAGAATACCTAGTCACTAGTCAATATTTATCTGTTAATAATTTGGGATGTTTCTATATCATTTTCATAAGTATTATATAAACTGATATTGTTATGTATTCAGCATCTGATTGTTTCTTTTTTTTTTTTTTTTTTGGGCGGTGGGTGTGCAGGCTGCAAAGGTGCATTTGACACAGCGAATACAGCTTTTAGATGATAAAATGGAGAGTCAAAAGGAGATCTCAAAGGCTATCCAAAAAGATGTAAGAGAACAGCTATGTGTGTCTGTGGTGTTGGGTGCATGTACTGGGGTTTGTAATTGGTGCTGTTAAATGACATTTAAACCATAATTTGAAAACCAATTTAAGACCAATTTACCTTCTACACACTTGAACCAATGTCCAGAAGTTATTATATTTGCTTCATGTCACTAGTAATGCATACTAGTTAGTGTTTGGGAAGTAATATAGGACTGCAAGCTTGAGGCAAAACTGGAAAAATCTCGTTGTAGTTGAGATTTCTGAAGGAATTCATTAGATTTAAGAAAGATTGATTTTAAACCAACAAATGTTAACAGTTTATGCACCGAGAAAATTCTAATATAGCTCATTAATTATTATGTTAATTTGGTTATAACTGCAACACAAACATGAAATAAAGTAGAGCCTTACATGCTTTTGTAATATTTTATGTTCCTACACATGATTGTTGATATGAGGTATTAGAAATATTCTATGAATTTTTTTTAGTTCCATTTCATTTACAGCATTACTCTATATACAGGACTTTAGAAACATATTGTGAGTTTGTTTGCTCCATCATTCTAATGTTGTTTAATGTTTTGAGACAGGTTAATTCTGCTGCTGATAATATATCACAAATTGGTTCAGAGTTGTGGCATTTGCAGTGTTTAGTTTCTGGTTTGGTAAGTATAGTTTCTTGATACTTTTCCAAATTTATAGGTAGTGGCAGGGTTCTTTTTGGCTTTCTAGTGTTGTTAATTGCTGCTAAGTTGTTGCCTTCTGGTGTTATTTGATCCCTCTGATGTCTTCTACAGGCAGCATGTTCATTTTACTGAAGCTTTCCATTTTATCTTTTTATGGTTGAACTGAATTAATTGGGAAGACTGTTATCTAGTTCTCATTTTTATCTTATTATGTTTTTTCTTGCAAAAAAGGAGTTCAGTAGTAATGGAGGGTTAACATTGCACATTTTTGCAATCTGGCTTTATCCTTACTGCATTTTTTTTTTCTTCTATTTTCTCTTTTGTTGAATTCATTCTATTTGAACTTTCTTCTTATTGCAGGATGGAAAGATAGGTTCATTGGAGGAGAAACAGGTAAAACAAAATTTTTTTTAACCTAAAGACATTAATTTTTCTTTTAATCCTTGGTTTATTTTCCGACTAGCATTTGCCAAAATAATATGGTTTTCGGAAACATACATGTGAGGATTAAAAGTTTGCATAGGCTGCTTTATTTATTTATTTTGTTTGTAGGAATTTACACCAAGGTTACAAATAAGTCGCTTTCAAAAATTATTTGGATGTGACTGTTTATTTTAAGTGTAATTCAGTTTTACTCTAGAGGTCAACTAGTAGCCTTTCGGATGCTCTTGCTAGAAAACACAGTTAAGCTCTATTTTGCTTTAATGACTAAAAGAAGTTTGCACATGCTGGATAATGTCAATTAAATATCTCCCCATGTGAACATGTCTCTGTTTTCCCCCCTTCATATGGTTTGGTCTATTCCTATTTTTGAAATTAAGTTAGAATTAGATATTGAAAATTGTACTTTGGATATTCAAGCAATTTTTTAAATAGTGTTAACCACTACAATATCGATGATCTGTTGGGGATTGTTAAAAGAAGTCAACAGTATCTTATCCCTTGTAATTGCATTTGTAGCTGTTATAGTTTGATCTCCTTTTTGTGTGACAATTGACTGATTCAATCGTTGTTGCAGGATCTTGCAAATATGGGTGTATTGTACCTGTGCAATTTCGTTGGTGGCAAAAATGTGAAATTTCCTAAAGCTCTGGAGGTCAGAAAAACTCTGAATGCATATTTCCTTATAATATTTTGAGATAAGAAAATTTTGGCTCTTGAATTGGAAATTTTGTTAGAAGAAATTGGAAGATAGGAACTTCTGCGGTGGATGAATGCATTGGATGACATGGGGCCTTGTAGGTCCAGAAAGGTCAATCTTTCCATAAAGTTTGGGCTTTGAAAGATAAGAGGCAAAGGATAAAAGTTTTTGAATTCAAGCCTTGTGGTCTAGTACTTTCAACTTCATGGTCCATGTGGTCATTTTCTCCAGAAAAAAGTGGGATAATAGTTTTTTTTCCCTTGATCATTCAAATCAAATAAACAAAGATACTTTTTGTTCTTTCTCTTTTATTCTTTCCTTTACTGTGTTCATCCTTAAAAACAGATTATATAAAATTTTGCTGAATTCCTTTTCTGCTAGCCACTCATCCTGATTTTCTGTGGTGGATTTTTAGGAGTAATTTTTTTTTCCTCTTAGTTTTGATTTCAAGTGTATCATATCAATTTTTGGTTCCATATGACAACTTCCCAAATTATTGCATAATAAAGTGTTCGAAGATTTTCTTGCAGGATCAACTTAAACCTTCTGGGGGAACTCGTGCTTCACTTCCAAGTTTGATGGTATAGATTCTCCGTTCTCTCTCTCTCTCCCACTTACACGCACCTTCATTGTCATTTGGTTGGTTCAGTGAAACTGAAATCCATTTTGGTGCACTGACAAGTTTACTGCATTCATGAACCATGAAATGATGCTTAGAAGACTAATTGCGGTGTGATTGCCCCTTTGAATTGGACATTAGCCTGAATCACTTCTTGTGCTGGCAGGGTCTTAAGGAGATTCTAGGTGGTAATTTGCCTCGAACCACCAGTGAGCCAGCTGCTGATGTCTCACCACTAGATGGAATCGATGTGGCAGACTCACCACATACCCCACAAATTGACCATCCAAGACCTCTGCTTAGGTTTGGATTTTAACTCTTTTGGATATTATGGAAAATGGTAGAATGGATGTGCATTTACATCATATGTTTTTGGAGAATAAACTACTGTTACTTTTAGTATCTGTTAGCGCTTTGCCTTGTATCTGCTTTTGTAGGTAAATGAATTGTTCTTGTTTCATATTAAGGTTTGAGTGTTCTTATTTTGATGCAATATAAGGTTTCTTACTTTCCACCCCTTGAATGAACCAAAAGCCATAATGTTTGTGGATTCTTCCATAAATTTCTGATCTCATTAGGCGATTGATATTTGAAACTTCTTTTATATGACATCATCTAGTAGAGCGCATTTAATTTCTTATTCCTTTAGGAAGGTGAGTGCCCATTCTCTATATATTGTCTACCGTAATCAAATTTTGTAAATGAACTGAATGAGATCTTGAGTTGGTTTGCGACGTTTATGTTACATATAGAGCACATTGGCCTTTCTTTTTCCCATGTGTCAAATTTGCTGTCGTAAATTAACTATCCTTGGAAATTTTATATATCATGGTTCTCGATCGATGTTATGTAGATTATGTTGATTTTCGTTTGTTTTTACATGGTCGCAGGTTAAGTTCAGTAAAGTGTTGATGCAAACACTCTGAGTGAGAAGAGTACCTAGCCTCATATTACAACATGCTTGTTGATTGATTTCTATAGTATTCTCCAAATAAGGAAGTCTCGAGCACTTACCGATGATGTAATCATAAAATTTTTTACAGTAATTTTTGTATGCATATATAGTAGTTCTTCTTTAGTGAAGTAATTATTAAATGGTTAGTATTCAGTTTTTGAACTTCAGTGAATGTGCTAGTTTGTAAACGCCTGATGGATTGGCACTTCTTGTGAGCTGTAGATATGAAGATATAGTTTAATTTTATTTTTCACAAATCTGATTGTCAAAATATAATTACACAATTTTTGGATTATTGAAGTGTGCAAATGCTCACGCATATAGACGTTTTTTTGCTTATAAGATAAGCGCAAGTAGCTTGTGTAAGAGAAAATGCAGGCTTGATATGGTGGATTGGTCGTGCTCCCCTGTCTAAATAAGAAAAATGAAAAATGAAATTGAAAAATATTATTATTCCAACTATTTTTGAACTGACTTTTGTCTAACTTGAATTTAAATATTTGTATTTTATCGGTTCATTTTTTTATATTGCTTAGTTAGAAACAAATTGATGCAAAAATAAGTTTGGGCAAGTAAGTGTAGGGTTAATTTCATCTATAATTACTGAATTTTATTTTTATTGCAGAAAAATTATAAAATTATTTTGTTTCAAAAAAGTCAATCAATTATATTTTTATTTTACTAAAACTAAAGTTATTTTCTAACAATTTTTTGATATAAATAATTAAAAAGCGGATGTGCTATTAAAATTTTGATGTGGTAATTGATGTATTACTGAAAATTGATCAAAAATAATTTTAATGAAATGAAAATATAGTTTAATGACTGTTTTAAAAAAAATTATAATTTTATTACAATAATAACAAAATTTAATAACTATCGATAAAATTAACATGTAATTCTATGTAAAACGGATCCACAGTACAATCTTTTGTCTCAATAAATGAAAATTTGGTCCGTATACATAAGGCAATAGCTGCGAATTTTACTGATCTTTACAAAACGAGAATTTTTCATAAATATTAAAAGAAACGAGAAATAATTACACAAATGTCAATTCAAAAAAAAGAAGGAATAAATACGCACTTACACAGCCCGATCAGAGCGAGTAAGCACTTGCAATATTTTGATACTAATTTTCCTTTTTTATTATTGACAAATTTTAAACATCGAAAACTATATATACATACGTAGGTATTAAAAAAAGTTTAATTAATAATTTTCAATCAAACTAAATAGTGAGACGGTCACTGAATTTATATTACTTGTCCTAAAATAGCTATTAATTTTTTCAAAAAAAATTATTAAATTAATTTTTTTAATAAAAATTATTTTAAATGAATTTGGTTGAATCAGCAACTGTATATGACACTATATTTTACTGTATCATATAATGTAAGATGATACGTAAGCAAAACTCTAACTTCAACTTTCATAATATATGTCCATGTAGGTAGAGCTAGCAATTTTTGATACGACACGAACATATTTAATTCATTTATGACACGATTAGGTACATTTAAAAATATATAAAATATTTAATAAACTTTATACAATATGAAATGACACATTTAAATAATTACATAACACAAAACAATACATTTAAAAAATAATATGACACGTTTAAATAATTACATAACACAAAACAATATATTTAAAAAATAATATGACACGAAATAGTACGTTTAAATAATACATATATATATTTAAATATATAAATTTATAAATAGTTAAACGATTGCATGGTATAAAAACAATATGTTTAAATGATTAAAAGTGTTCGTACAGTGTCTCTCCTCTACATATGAGCAAAAAGACAAAAAGAAATTGGGTCCCATTCACGTTTTAGATTAATTTTATCAGTATTTATTGTACTTATATTTTAATTATAATACAGTCGGAAAAGAAAGTTTTATAATGAAAAAATACTTGAATGTTTTGAACAATTGAGAGGAATTGAAAAATAATTTTTTTTTGGACTGAAATGCAATTAGAATATAAATGTAACTATTAGAATATTAGTTTTGAGTGTGAATGAGAGAGTTTTATGTATTTTTACTGCCACGTTGACATATGACACAGAAGTTAAAGCCAGATACGTTCGCTTCTACATCAACAATTTGACTGCTGATTTTAGAGTAACTGCTACAAGTGATTTTTATGTTGTGAGAAAATAATTTAATAATTATTTTTTTTGGTATAATAATAATTATTTTTTTAATAAATAATTAAAGTATAATAAATATTGGTAAAATTAATTTTAAAAAAGAGAAACTCTTAGATTGACTGTATTTATTAGAACAATCCAATCACATAATAATATATATTTAATTGTTTTATTTTTATTTTCACATTTACCAATAAAAATAAAACAATTAAATACATATTATTATGTGATTGAGTTGATTTATAGATGACGTGATAGATTCGGTTTATCTAAAAATTTCTTCTTGTTGATATATATATACATGTGTGTTTCAGGGTTTATTTATTTATTTATTTTTGGGGTAGAGAAAATATATATAAGCAGTAGTCTTAATTAATTAAAGGGAATGAAGAAGAGATTAAACAGAAATTTGTGTGCTTTTTGGGTTTTCTTATTGTATAATATATATACTAATTAAGAAGAGAAAGCACATAAAAATAAAAATAAAATAAATAAAAAAAAGAAGATTAACAAGGGTGAGCTTTAAAGCAATTAAGAGCACCAGCATAGCGAGTGAGCCTTGTCACAAATGTTCCTGGCTTTGATTTTATCATCTGAAACCTTGTGAATTGCTCGCGAGTAATTGCCTCTCCTGATTCCACAAAGAATGCTCCATTCATCATTAAATCCCCTTCTGATCTCCACTTCCATGTCTTCCATTGATTTTCCGTTGCATAATCCCTCTTTGTTACCTTCATGTTTATTTATTTATCATTATTCCACCATTCACATATTAATTAACTCTCCTTTTTTTTTAATGAAAAAAAAAAAATTGGGTTAACTCTCCTTAAAAAAAAATATTTTAAGGGCTAAATGATGAAGTTCATAATTAATTAATTAATTACCTCTTTAGAATTAATATTATCAGGAGCAATGAATCGATTGCCCTGGCTGATGATTGTAGGATTGCTGCTACCGCCAATAGCATACATTTCCCAATGAGTATAATCATTATTCACAACATGGATGAAACCCCATCTGCACCTTGGCATCCTCTGCACCAATCCCCTTCCAAAGTGGTTGAATGCTACTGTTATTTGCATTATCCGATCCCCTGCAAATCCATCACTTGCCCCCAACAACATCACCTACACATCAAACACGATCATATCTCAGATTAAATATCTGCCGGGAATGTAATGAAAAAGAGAATATAGTTAATGAAATGAATATATACCTCATTGTGTTTAGTGAAATGGCTGTTGGAAATGGTAATAGCAGTTGAACCCATGATAGCATCAATCAACCCATCAAGGCAATTTGACATAGAAACATGATCAATCCAGAGATTTGAAGAACCAAAGATTGAAATTCCATCACCATCACTTTTTGTTCTATATCCAAAGTGACCAACAGAATCCCTTATCATTCCTCCACTCCCGGCGACAATGTCATGAATGTGAAGGCCATGGATGATCACATTCTGTACAAACTGTAGAGTAATACTAGCTCCACCAGTAATATGCACGCTGACTCCTCTACCATCGATGGTTTTGTTGCTAGTCACCATCAGCTCCTGGTTAAGTCTTATTATCATACTACGGGCAAACACAATCCAAAGCGGTCCGTCTTGGATGACAGCATGGCGTAGGGTTCCAGGTTTAGGGTTAACCATATCGTCATCTGAAGGATCAGTCACAATGTAATATTTTCCGCCCTGGCCACCTCTCGTTTTGTGCCCGAAACCCAGAACGCAGTCTGCCAGTTTCTGCCTGTGGTGCGCCCAGTGCTTGTCGCACCGCCAGCATCTGTCGATAGGGTTTGTGGCCTTGCACGGGCCGCCGTCCTTTTTCCTCAACAAGTTCCTTCTGGTGCTGTTACTATCTTTCAATTCTCTGCATCAAATGAGAAAATGAATGCTCTATTTTAATCAGATCATATATATATATATATGAAATTAAGGTACGTACCGGTTAACTTCATAGTTAAAATGATTGGTGACGTTAAAGGGATCATGATGATAAGAATCAAAGGCAGCCTGGAGAGCGACCTGGGCTTTTTCTTGCCAGTATTCATCGAAATTGGCGATATGGGCATGCAGTGCCGGAAAGATTACTGCAAATGAAGTAAAAAAGAAGAAGAGAAACTGAATTATTTTCCCAGTTTTCATTTTTTTTTCTTTAATTTTTTTTTTTTTAGTAAATTTTATCTTGGTTTCAACCTATTGCTGAATCCAAGAGGTGAGGAGGCAAACAGCCTCCGAAATCTGGAGCGGAGACAGCACAAAGGAGAAGGATGCGAGCCAACGTATTGAACTCGCAAAAGTGAATCTCTCCGTTGGAATAGAGATTGGGGTGGATATATAAATATAGCAAAAAGGGGATTATTGATAAATTTAGGGCATAGGAAGAGTGGTTTCTGGTCAGCCATTGCTCAACTAACGGTTCTTTTGTCTAAACGTAGTTTTCTTGGTTTTTATTCTTTTTCTTTTTTCCTTTCCGTTAATTTGTTCACAAACATGTAAAATTTAGCTTACCTTTTTTATTGTATGTTTTATATATATGGAATCGATTTTTATTCTCATACATATTGACATAATACTTCCCAATTTGCTTACCAACCAAATCAAACCATCAATCGCGGAATTACATTTACTTTAGAGGAGTTACATTTACTTCAGAGGGCAATTATCAAACCATCAATGGCAGAGTTATATTTACTTAAAAGGACAATTATCAAATATATATAATAATATATAAATTTATATTATTTTTAATATTTATTTTTTCTAAAAAAAATATATTTACTTCCCTAACTCAGGAATCCACCCTTAAAATAATAGGTAGATTTGCCCTCTAACTCTGAGATCGTGACTTCGTTATTGCAAACCGGTTTATAATAGTTTAAACTCTAAAAATAATCTTAGTAACTCATTTTTCCTTATTTTTAATACCTGCTTAATGTCCAATTCTTTGTTATCCGGAGTTAAAACTCAGTATAGCATTTTTTGCAACCTTATTGTGCTATGCGCCGCATTTGAGCTCACCTTTAGGTTATGTTTGGTATGCAAAAGGAAGGGTGAATTGCACCTACGGTATCCGAATTATATAACTCGTAACAATTCAGCACCTCAAAAATTATTTATAATACAAAAGTACTCAAATTATGTAAATCGTAACAATTCAGTACCTTAAAAATTATTTGTAACATAAAAGTACTTTAACATAAAAGATCCTGACTAATTTTTATGAATTATTTTTTTTCAAATATATTTTTGGAAAAAATATATATTTATTTGTTTTTACCAAAAAACAGTTTTCAAAATTAAAAAAAAAAAGTTAAAAATATAATTTTTTTCCAAAAAGTGTTTTTCTCAAACGCAATAGAAACAAATTTTAATAGTCGAAGACAAAAGTACTATTTAATTACAAAATAAAAGTTGAAGTACTTTTGAGTTACTAATAATTTTTAAGGTACTGAGTTGTTACAAATTATATAATTGGAGTATTTTTGTGTTATAAAAAACTTTTGAAGTACTAATAGATTACGATTTATATAATTGGCGTATTATTGGTGTGATTCACCCGCAAGGAATGAGAAATAGAATCTTATTCTTAAATTATTAGTTTAAGATTCCAATATTTCTCTTTTTTATGTTATATATTAGGAATTGATTTTATTTTTTTGTTTGGTGTGATTTTAATAAGAGGAATTGAATTCAAATAGTTATTAATTTTCATAACCACCTTTTATTATTTTTAATAGTTATGTGTTCTATAAGTAAAAGAATTTATAATTATTTTTTTAACTCAATGTTTTATGTTTCATTTTTTCATTATTTTTTACGTATATTAATTAATTAATGATATAAGATGCTACTATAGTATATATTGATCTATAAAAAGTACATTCACTTACATATGTTGTTCTACTTACCTATATTTTTTTAATAAGGAATTTGAATTTTGTACCAAAATCACATATTATACAACATTTGATTCAAGATATTACTAATAATTAAAACAATTCAAAATTAAATTAAAAATTCAATAAAATATTTTTATCAAGAGAAAATATCGAATATATGTAAAAAAAAATATTTAGGCGTAAAAATTTATTGTATTATAAAGAAATTGTGAAATTTTTTTATATTGAACCGGTTAGGATGGGAAGTAATAAATTAATACATGTTCCAATTATGAATCTCAAGAATTATTAAATTTTTGTTTTGCTACTTTTTTACTAGGCAATTGATACCGTTTATTATTATTGGATACCTAACATTTGAAAATATTTTAATCGAACACTTCCATCCATTTTTACATTTAAAATCTAACAAAAAATTTGCGATGAATTTTTTTCAAAAAAATCTATATGTAAAAATGATGATAATTATGGAAAATTAATAAAATTTATTCTTGAGCTAACTTAGGAAAGATACTAATTAATATTAAAATAACAGCAAATTTATAAATTTCCAAATTTGTAAATTTTTACCAATGATTTTTTAACTGTTCACTATCAAATTTTAATGAAGATATGGATTAAAAAAATTGTAATTGAATGAAAAAAAAAAAGGTGTAATTTTCTTTGGGTGGAAGAAAGGAATCGGCCTAATTTTCACACCGGTCCGACGAATGTTACTTTCACTGATTCATTCATTGTGTTGTGTGCACACACGAAATGAAGTATAAAGTAGTGGTAGATAAATGAGTAGTGATAAATAAGTAGTGGTGGTAATGGTGATAGGTGGGGGTGGTGGAAGAGTGGCGGTGGTGGTGGTATGGATTATGAGTAATGGTGGATGAATGGTAGTAGAAATGGTAGTGATAGTAAGAGGTGGATGGTGGTAGAAAACGATATTTTTTTAGTTGTAGGATAACTATTATTTACTTTATATGGAATATGTATTTCACAAAATTGAAGAATATTAATTCCATGAATATCTATTATTTGATTAAATTTGAACCAATATGAAATAATTATTTCATTTCTTATCTATTTCATGAACCAAACATGGATCAAATTGTAAAGAATGAGTATCCTAGAATTAACAAGCAAAGAGATTCCAATTCCAGGTGAAATATAATACCAAATCTGATTTTGGAATGGGAATTCCATTTCTATTCCAAAAATTAGGATACCAAACAGGTCCTTAGAGTTAACCTTAATTGTTCCATAAAAAAAAATAGTTAACCTTAATTAGTATACAATTTATATTATTATCTCTTGGAATTAAATCTAATTAATTAATAAGGAATAGAGGGAATTGATATTTTAGAATGGTATGATTTCGTTCCAACTGAATGACAATAATAATTTATCACACATTAAATCTTCCAAGTTACAAATGTGAAATTTTTCTTTTTTTTTTTTTTCTTAAAAAAAATTTAAGTGCTTATTTAGCAATTATATATATTTTTTATTCATTAGAAAGTTCAAAGTGGATTATAGATTACAAAACTGTAGGTTCTAAAATAGCTCAAAAAGGAGGGTCTTGAGCTTTCAAGAATTTATGGATTTTTAAAGCTGACCCACATTTTGGAGTAAGCTAGTAGTATTTTAATCCGGACAAATCATGTTTTTCAAAATTAGAGTGAAGTTAAAATGAATTTTAAAGTTAGATAAAATAATTTTTCACAAGAAAAATTTTAAAAGAATAAATAAATGCTTTTAATGGAAACTAAAACATAAATTTGATCCTAAATAGAAGTAAGTTAAAAGCAAAATATTTCTTAATATCTTTTCAGAGGTATATAAAACAACTAATATGCTATAATATAAAATAGAGATAAATAAAAAAGAGAGGCTTAACACAATTAAATTTACAGTAGTTCAGTTTTCTTGTATACATCTACTCTTTAAGACACATTCTTGAGAGTTTTTATTGATAATGATTCTTTTCAAGGGTAAAAATCAAGCAAATTACAGTTCTAAACTCTTACTCACAAGTTTTTATAAAGTAAAACTTGACAAATACTTAGATTAGCTTGAAACCTTAGGTGCTAACCAACCTAAAACAAGTTTTATAGCTTTACTTGAAAACTTACAGTTCAAATAGACTTTGATCAAGCTCAAAATAAATGATTACAACAGAAACTAAGAGCCAAAGTGAGGAAAATGTCAAATGTGAAATTCAAGTGGAAGGAAAAGCCTTAAGGAAGATGAAAAACAATTTTCTTTGATTGATCTTATATTTTTCAACAACCAAAACATCTTTTTAATATGTATTTACAGTTTTTCAATAGAAAACTAGTCACTAGAGACAATAAATTACTTTAACAAAACTAGACGTCATTTTTATCTTTTAGGTTAATGCATAATTAACATACTTTTAGAATACTATATTTTTAATAATTAAAAAAGAACATTTTAATTTAATAATTTTCTAACACTTTTGAGCTTCACTTCTTATACACACCACAATAATTTTATAAATTGATCCTAAAGTATCTTGTTGTTGTACATATGATTTTCTTCATGAATAATATTTGCCTTTAATTCATGTTGTAACTTTGAATATGAAATTGAAATAATAATGTGTCAAATTCTAATATCATGATTTTATAATCATAAAAATTTATGACTTAAGTTAATGTAGCCTTTGAGTCAACAAAAACAAAAATAGCTATCTTCTTAATATTTTGAATAAATGAGTAATTTTTATAAATTTGGAAAGGAAAAATTGTTATTTATCTCATGAGCTTTGATATATTACACTAATTAATACCCAAAGGTTTAAAAATTATACGATTTATTATTTTTATTTTAACTCTATTAAACTATTAGTTTTTCTATTAAATTTTAAGTCATTTGCCGTTAGTTAAAAAAAATTCTATTTTGTTTATGATGTACTAGTACAATATGTCAAATTTCATGAAAATAGTAGTATAATAAATCAAACTTGCAAGAAATATTCGTACAATAGGTCAAACTTCAAAGAATAAATAATAATTTTTTATTTTTCATTTAATTTGACCACAATTTAACATTTTTCTAACATAAAATCTAATGAAATAATATATTATTATAATATAATAAAATAGATAGAACAAATCGTATAATTTTTAAATATTAGGAATACTAATATAATATATCAAATTTCATATGGTAAATAATAATTTTTCCATTTTGTCATGAAATGCATTTTCACAAATAAAAAGAAATTTTTATTTATTCTATCACCTCATTTTTTCAATGATATCTATTAATCATCATACTTTTATATGTAAAAGTAGAAAAAGGAAACCAGACAAATTTACCAAAAAGTCAATATGATTGTAATAATTAATTAATTGTCATTTAATAATTTAATTTATTAGTGAATAGTATTTAATAATTTATTAATTAGAAATTCAATTCTATTAAAATTAGGTAACTATATTTTATATATAAAATCAAATAAAAATAATAATAATTTAATAAAAAAATATTATGAAGGTAAAAAAAATAACAATTATAATTCTTATAATATATATGATTTTTGAGCTAGCGGCTTATGGAGGAACCAATAATCCTATAGGTTCTCAAGTTTATTTGTATTATAATTTTCTAAGTATATATGCATGATTCTATTAATATTTATACATATATTGTTTGTTACTATACATTTTATTTATTTGTTATATTAATTTTTTTCAAAAAGCTAATTACTTATGTGAGCTTTCTTTAACATTTACTTAAAAATTTTATCCATTCATTTTACTCAAAAAAGAAAAAAAATTTATGCATCAAATGACATTTATTTTGAAAAGTTATATTAATTCCATATTAAAATTTGATATTGAATCCCTTAAAATATATATATATATATATATATATTAAATTAGTAGTTGAGTAGTTTCATATCACTTTCATATTCAACAAATCTTGTAATGTAAATTTGGTTTTTGATCATAATTATATTATCAAGTAGGCAATAATATGAAAGGATAAAGTGACACTTTATGACTTTAAAGTGTGTTATATAAAAACTAAATGATTATTAAAGACTAGGTAGGCTAACAAATGGGTGCATAATTCTTAGTTTTTAGTGCATTAATTATATATTCATTTTGATTCTTTTTTTTATGTTTAACCATGAAATTCAAATCAACATAGTTCAATTCAAAAATTTATTGCTAATTCTCAAAAATCATTGTAATATCATGTGACATAGACTTAGATTTTAGGTATTTAATATCTTTTTTAAAGTAATTATATATGTAATTGTAAAATTTTTTATACATTTTTTTTAGTATTAAATTTTTATGTTATCATTATTAATTACTGGATAATTACATTTAAATTCTATTAAGACTACATAACCATATTTTATATATAAAAAAATAGATAACCAATATTAAAAGGAAAGAAAAAATAACTTAATTTAAAAATATTAGGAAGATATGGTAAAAAAAAATAACGATAGCATATTGTCATTCAAAGTACAACAATAATGACTTTCACTGATATATCAAATTTATATAATGGTAAATTTAAACTAAATTATAATCATGCAGATAATGTATAACATGAATTTCAAAATACTGAGTATAATTTTTATAAATTATTTGAGAAGTTACAATTTTTTAATAATTTTTATATAGTTCAAATAATTAATTTATTTTAATCACATACATAACGAATTAAATTTTTAAAATTTACATGCATAACATAATATAATATAATTTATATAAAATATAAGAATCATATATAATTAACAACTATTAGTATTTAAAATATGACTTAATTACATGATAATTAAAAATAACTAAAATTAATCTGCTGAATAAGATTATAATTGTTATTTATTTAATAATGATAAGCCTAATTATTAAAATCACGTGCATCACATATGGATGGTTGAAAATAGGAATACATGCAAAATGACCGTAAATACTTACCTCTATTTTATATATGATTCTTAATAATGGATAAATTAATAATCTTCATATAGGTTATAATACGAGTCCAATATCTAATAATCACGTGTATCACATATTAATGAAAAACCGTAAAATACTTACTACTTATATTTTATATATGACTTTTAATAATGTATAAATTAGTAATTTGATGAAATTTAAAATAAACATACACTCATATAATTTATTATGAATAAAATATCACAATAAGATGAAGCAAATTAATAAAAAAAACAAAAACATATATAAAAACTAAATGGTGATTAATGACAAGTCAGATATCTAATAATCACGTGCAAGATACGTTAATGAAAATCTAGTACTATATATAAAATTAGGAATATGAGGGACAAATAAATTTACCAAAAAATCAACTTTATTGTATAAGTTAATAGAGTTAATTTTATCATTCAATAATTTAATTTATTAGTTAATAAAATTGATAATTTATTAATTAGAAATTCAATTATTAGAACTAAAAAATTATATATATATATCAGATAACTAATATTAAAATGGAAGAAATAATAACTCAATATAAAAATAATGTCAATAGAAAATTGTGATTTAAGAGTTAGGAAACGTTCTAATAGAGAAGGGAATGCGCAGGAGAGCAACAAGGACAATATGGTAGGTCACTCTACATAGTGCAATTAATTGCCTGAAGGAAGATGAGAATGAAAACAACTAAGAAAGAATGCTACCTCTAAAACTATATCATCTTTAGGAAAAATTCTTAATAGACTATGCTTATTATATTATCTATAAATTAATTTAATCACTTATTAATATATATTTAATTATTTTATTTTTATTGGTTGAAATAAATACAATATATATATATATATTAATGACTAATTGAATTAGTTTATAAATGACATATTATGCATAATCTACCTAAAAATTTTTTCAAATTTAATGGTGCCACCTATTACCTAGGAAATTTTTTAAAAGTGTCTAAAAAGCTCTTAAAATATTACAACATTACTTGCACTTAAAGTTTTTTTAAACATATCCAAAACACCTTAAAATATTAAAAAAATAAAAAATTCAAGAAGTCGTCATAAAGTATACTAAAAAGTACAAATATGGTATATTTCTAATATATCTTGGGAATACTTTAATTCTGTATTCTTAGGAATATCGTGAATATACCTTATTTTGTTATATCTTGAGAATATCTTAAGAATTACTTAAGAATTCCCTAGGTATATATATTAGGCATTTCTTGAAAGTACATCGGGTATAACTTATACCTTAGAAATTTTTAGAAAATTCCTTAGGAAAATGTAGGGTATATCTTGAGAATATATTGAAAATACTTTAGAAATATATTAGATATATTTTAAAAATATCTTTTTGATTTTCAAAAAAAGAAAAGGAATATATTACTAATGTTTATAATTATATATATACATGCTGATAAAATAGCTAGATCAAAGACATTAACTAAAAGAGAATTCTTTGGCTAAAAAGCAAATTCATAGCAAATCCAAAAATAGTTCATATCACACACATTAAATAAAAGACTGGAACTAAAATAAGGGGGATGATGATCATAATAAAAGACAACCCATGGGATTACATATTTTAACTAATTCTCATCATCGTCAATGTCGGAGAAATCTGGATAATTGTCACTGTCAAAACCAACTGTATATACTGCTGATCTATGCTCAAGAATGCATAAATCAAGAAAAATGAGAAGCACAATTATTACAACCAACAGTGGCCCTCCTCCATTAGAAAAGAAACAGCAAGCTCAGTACAGAATACATATATATACTAAGTTCTGCAAATTATTATAGAGCAGGACGAGGATGAAACTTTGTACAACTTTTCTTGCACGCATTTCTGTTCTTTTTCAAATGCATATTGGACGAAGACAAGGATTAGCGGCTGAAATCCTGGATCGAAGGCGGCGAACTTGGTTTCCAGGTTCATGGCAGTAGATGCATAAGAAATAGAGACCCAAAGCAGATAGAGAGGGAAGGATTTGCCGATTACTAATTTATTGTCCATTTCAGCTTGAGAATCGCCGGTCTCTAGCGAAGGTGTAAATGCTGGAGGAGCCAGTGACTATAGATAAAGAAGAATAGGAAAAAAAATTTCGGTAAAACTGAAAGCAGTATCGGCATAAATGAAATAAAAAAATTGATATATTTTTATAAATAAAATGATGAGCATAGTTGTTCGGTGAATAGGGGTGAAAATGAACCAAACCGCTCGCAAGTTATTCGGTTCTTGGTTCAAAAAAAACTCGTTTGACATCATTTGTTAAGTTTAACGAGCCGAGCTTGAGTTTAAATTCGAACTCGAAAATCTTATCTAGCTTAAGCTCGATATTGTTTGTTTTGTGAGCTCATGAACGTATTCGTTTAAAGACTCGCAAATGTGTTCATTTAAAAGCTCGTGAACATGTTTGTTTAAAAACTCACGAATGTGTTCGTTAAAGGATCGTTTAGAAGCTCGCAAACGTGTTCGTTTAAAAGCTTGTGAACGTGTTCGTTTAAAAGCTTGTGAACGTGTTCGTTTAAAAGCTTACGAACATATTCGTTTAGAGGCTCGCAAACGTGTTCGTTTAAAAGCTCGCGAATATATTTGTTAAAAGCTTGTTTAGATTATATTTTGTTATCGAGTTCGAGATTTTGTCATTATTTGTTAACGAGCCGATCTCAAGCTTTTGTCTTTATCTGTTAAAGAGCCGAATTCGAGTTTAGTTCGTTAAATATAATAAACGAGTTTTTTACGAGCCGAGCTCAAGCCGCTCGCGAGCTCAATAATTTTTAAACAAACCGAGCTCGAATTCAACTATAAAAACTCAAATCGAGTTCGAGTCTATGATATACTTAAACGAGCCGAACTCGAGCTCATCAATATTCAGCTTGGCTCGATTACAGCCCTATCAGTGAAATTTCCCTTATTACATAGGTACCTATATGCCTATAAAAGAAAAAATTAAACCGATAAAAATAAATTAAAATAAAATTAGATTTTTATGCCTAGATAAACATAAAAAAAATTAATAAAAGTGAATTAATTAATTGAAAGCATGAAATCAGTTAATATTTAAATGAAAAATTTTATTTTTATTCGATTAATTAATATTAAATGAAGAATTTATTTTGTACTAGTAATAATAATAATACAACTTTTTGTAGGACTCGAATAACAATGCACATTTTAAATTTATATGGAAAGCTCAAATTATACATTTTTTTAACTAATGGTTGATATTTATAAAATGGTATTTTAAATAAATTATAACAAAAATTTTATATAATATTTTATTATTTTTAGTTTATATAAAAAAATAAAACAGATATTTAAAAGTTATATATACATTCTCTAAAAATGATGATTATTTTTCTAAAAAGAAGTTAGATGCATTTAATATCTTTAATTATATTTATATTATTATCTATAATATTTCTACTATAATTTTATATTTATTTATTATATTTATTAAATATTTTATCTTCCCATACAATGCCAAGATTAGAGCATCTCAAAGATATTCTCTCTGTCACTTTTTATTATACGACAAAAAATTTATTTTTTATTTTAATTTATTTTAAAAATTATATACACCCTAATAATATTTTTTATCTACTTTATATTTAAATTTTTATTAATAAAATTATTTAAAAAAATGAAGAAACAAAAAAATAATGATAAAATAATAAAATATTATTTAAGAATTTCTAATTATTTTTAAATCTGAAAAAAAATATAAATTTTAAAAAATAAAATAAATAAATAAAAATATAAAGATACCGTTTGAAAATATAAAATGTTCCATTAATTACATGAAGTAATGCCACAACGACCGAAACGATAGCGAACGGATCTAAGAAAATCATTATTTTTAGTTATTTTTTTTATAAAAAAAAAAGGGGAAAAAGGGAGAGAATAGAAGGGAACCGCAAAGGCGAATATGCCCAGGCGCCATGTGGCTCCATTCTCGAGGTCAGCGCAACCTGGCACAGTAGCGCACTTGCGCATGTCAAAATCGACGGCCACCAAAGCAAATATCTACTCCCTGCATGATCCAACGGTGGAAACAACACCTCGCAATAAAGACCAATTTCAGAGAACGAGATTAGGGTTCTCTCTCTGTTTTTACTCTTCTTCTCTCCTTGTCTCTCTGTTTGAGAAGCTAGTTACTATCATCTTCTCAGAAAATCTCTCGGTTCTTACTCTCATTTTCTTGGGAAAATCATGGGGAAAGGTCCTGGTCTCTACTCCGATATTGGCAAGAGAGCCAGAGGTAGTCTATTTTTCTCTTGTTATTTAGCTTATTTGGTTCTTTTTTTATCATTTACTTATTAATTTTATTTTCTGTTTATGCTGTTCCGAGTTTTTATTGTTGAAATTTTGTAGATCTTCTATACAAGGATTACCAGTGCGACCACAAATTCACCGTCACTACCTACACTTCTACTGGAGTTGTGAGTTTTTTTTTATTATTATTAGTTTTTGTAACTTCAGTTAAATTTTTTGATGCTGAGAGATTTTTTTTTTCCTTTTTGGAATTATTCATTGTTTGGTTTCTAAGAAAACAAATAAAAATGAAAGAAAATTTCGGTTTTTTCTGGTGTTTTATTTATAACTCTACTGGTTAAGTGTTTGATATTTGGCTCAACTGGATAATTATTTTGACGCATTGCTGTGAGTTGTCTTACTTGATGCATTGAAATGATATTATCTCCAATTTCTGAATGGTTTTGTAGGCATTGCCCTAAATGGTTTTTTGTAGATTTTTCCTTCGTTTATCTATTTGTGATAATTATCAAATTGTAACCGTTGTGAAATTTTAATTTCATTTCACAATAACGGGGTGTTTGGTTCAAAGGTGGGAATGAGAATGGAAATGGAAATGAGAACTAAAGGGAATGGGAATGATTGATTTTAGCATGTTGTTTGTTTTATTTTTATTTTTTGAGGAATGGGAATGTCAATGAAATTTCATTTGCATATGTTTGGTTAAATTATCATATTTATATAATACATTAATTTGTAGATCAACAATAAAATAATATAATTTTTTTCTAAAATAAAATATGAAGAGATCCTCGAATTAGATATATATTCTATATTTATTGAAGATAATTACACTTTTAATTTTGTAATTATTAAAAATAAATTAATATTATTAGAATTATATATTTTTTATAATATCTTCTATCATTAATTAAGGGTAAGTATATTGAAAAATTTGAAAATAATTAATTTATATTTGTTTATAATAAAATATATTAAGTAAAAATATACATTAAGTAGGTGTATAATAATTAGGATAATCCATATTTTAACTAGCTTGATTTGATTCCCATGGGAATGAAATATTCTTTCCCTAAGGGGGAGAGGGGAATGGGTGATTCCCAGTGATGGGGGAATTCCATTCCCATTACACGTCATTTTTTTCTAACCAAATATTAACAATGGGAATCACCCATTCTCATTTCCATTTCCACCCTATTTATTCCTTATGTTTTTGTGATTTCCTAAAGTTCCCTCCTTGTGTGTTTTTATGTAATAGGAATGGAAAGAGAATGATGGATTTTTGGAAACTACTCATAAATGGGGAACCAGTGTCTGTTAATCTATTTTGTGGCTTTGTTATGGAATTGTTAAGTTCATGCATAAACTCTGTGTGTTTATGCTTTTGAAGAAAGGCTGTGATGGTGCAACTAGTGCTTCTTTTGTTTCTAAAAAAATGAACCTGCTAACATTAGTTTCTACACTTCCTCATGACTGAAATGCATACATACATTGAATATATGCTTCTCATAATAAATGATAGGTTACTTTCTTTGTCATTTTCTCATGTTTAGTTGTTTGTTGTTTCAGGCAATCACTTCAACTGGGATTAAGAAAGGTGAGTTGTTTTTGGCAGATGTAAGCAGTCAGTTTAAGAACAAGAATATCACCACTGATGTGAAAGTGGACACAAATTCCAATGTAAGTTCAAAAGATCATTTGATCTGTTTTCCTAATTTCACTTGTTTCATTTGTGCTAGTAGGCAGCATTATCTGTGTGTGTTCATTTCAGTTTTGTATAAAATATTCATATTCATGTACCTTTCTGTCTCTTTGTGCTCTATAACATGACAAAATATTTAGTGCTGAAATGAAGTTTTTTTATTTTCTTGATCTCAGGGAATTTGCTTCTATGCGATCCTAGCTAGTGTTTCCTAGGGTAATACCTGTTTAGCAGTATGCAAACTCCTATTTCAAAGAGATGTTTTTTCCTTGAGCTTAGTATCTGGAGATTTGTAAGATGAAAGTTGTAATCCAAGTTAAAAGGGTAGATCTTGTTATTTTGGCTTCAACTCCTTTGTATGCCAAAGAGTGTCTTCATTTTAACGTTGAAGACTTCTTTTATATTTTTACTGCAGATTTACTAAATTAAAAGTTGTCCTTGGGAGAGAGTTATGGAAGATAATGATTGTGGGATGCCCTAGCTTAATGCAATTTAGCACTTTTGCATTTATTTGAAATGATGTTCCTTTCTGCATTTGTTACTTGACTATTTGGTATTGTCATGTGAAACGATGATCAGCATGTAGAATTATGTTTGCTGTAGCTTTTCACAACCGTCACAATCGACGAGCCTGCTCCTGGACTCAAGGCGATCTTTAGCTTCAAAGTTCCTGATCAGAGATCTGGCAAGGTAGGCACCCTCTGAGCCTTGTTAATTAATATCGCCAGCTATTATCTTTTGCGCATGCTAGTTGGCTGAAGTTGTGGGTGAACAGCAAGAGCTGATGCTGTTCTAAGTTTTTCAAACTTTCTTCCTGCATTACTGGTCATATTCTAGTTTCTGGTTGCCATTTCTATTTACTGGTTAATTTTCTCACTTGTGTTATTGTCAACAGGTTGAACTCCAGTACCAGCACGAATATGCAGGGATAAGCACTAGCATTGGGTTGACTGCAAATCCTATTGTTAACTTCTCAGGAGTGGTTGGAAACAATTCTGTTGCTCTTGGGACAGATCTTTCTTTTGACACTGCCAGTGGGAACTTCACTAAATTGAATGCAGGATTGAATTATACCACTGGTGACCTCATTGCTTCCTTGGCATTGTAAGTTATTTCTTCTGCAAAAACTTATATATAAGCTTTTGGTCATTTATATTTTACATCATATCAAGCTCATGATCATTCCTTCACTGGTGATTGATCTCAACTGTTGTGAAGGAGAGTATGCTTCCTACAACGTTTAAAATGTTGAGACATTCAACATGAGAATTTCTCAGTTGTTCCTCCTGGATTTATATTGTTGTTTAGAGCAAAAGCTTGTATTAAACTAATAATTCAATCAAATATTGAACTATACTAATTATGCCTGTGCATCTCTTTGGTTTATATATTATTTTTATTATTCTCACTATTTTTCCGTGAAATGACCACAGGAATGACAAAGGGGATCTTCTTAATGCTTCCTATTACCACATAGTGAGTCCATTGACCAATACAGCTGTCGGTGCAGAGCTGATCCACAGCTTTTCAAACAACGAAAACACACTGACAATTGGTACACAGCACGCACTTGATCCCTTGACCACTGTGAAAGCTCGGGTGAACAACTTTGGCAGAGCAAGTGCTCTCATCCAGCATGAGTGGCGTCCCAAGTCACTTGTCACCATTTCAGGAGAGGTAGACACTAGAGCAATTGAAAAGAGTGCTAAGATTGGATTGGCTTTGGCACTCAAGCCCTAGGCTGAGCAAACTTTTTTCTGGATTTACTGGAAAGCTTGCCATGCTTCTTTCTATCAATGGAGAGCAATAATGCGAGGAAAAAATGACAACATCCTTTCTTTTTTCTTTCTCTTAATGAACATTCCATCTCATTCTCTGGTCTTATTAGGTCTCACTATGATGGATATGGCGTGTAGAAAATAATATTAGTTTGTGTCAGGAACAATATTCTATCTGTTCATTTTGGATTTCGCATTGGCCCTTAATGCTGGGTGTACATGTTCTTCTAGATAACATATCCTTATGATTTTTTGTTTCAATATGATGATTTTTATTTTCAGTCTTTAATTTTTTATTTGGCTGCAAAAGTAACAAATTTGTCTCGAATATGAAGTGAAAGTGTGGATCTTGCTTATGTCTGTTTTTAATTTATGAAAACAAAGTTGATTGTTTTGTGTTTGACGTCTTGTATGATGTTCAGGCTACAAGTTAAATTGCATGTTGTGCAATTATTATGTTTATGCCTTTATGAAAATACATCCAGATGCCCTGATAGATACTATGGCCTATGGGGGTTAAGTTATATCTAACTAATCTGTATTTGTACCTTTTTGCCATTTAGTTTTTTTAAAAAAATTTTGGTCCAGTTCTCAATTCATACATTGTCTTTTGCATTTTATGAAGGTATAATTTTCTAAATATAATGCTGTCATGTTATCGTTGTCATGTTAACATCCGAACGAGTGATTTTATATTTTTAAATATTTCTAAAATGTAAGGAGACAATGTTAAGCAGAGTAAATTGGTCCGAAAAAAATATTTGAGTCTAAATGTGAAAATGGAACAAAGACATCCGAGTGCTTTATATACCTAATGTCTTGAAAGGATATATTTTATGACTCTACCCCTTAATTTTTTAAAATGTATATAATATATTGTAAATTTATATCATTTTAATATTTGTTTTTTGTAAAAAAATATGTTTGCTCTTTTAATGTGTAGATTTACATTATAGGTACTGGGCTCAATAGATTTCAATCTTTTCTTAAAAAAATTTTTAGCATACATTTTTTAAAAAAAATATTATATTATATTTATGTTAAAAATTAAATGGACCCCAATAATTTAATATAGAGAACCCCAAAAAAAGTTTTAGAGTGTGTTTAGCAATATAAAAGTAGATTATAGTCTAGATTATAATATAATTTGATTATAAATTTAAATTATTTGACCAAAAATATGTATTTAATAAAATAAATAATTTGTATAAAAATATGTATTATAATCTTCAAAAAAACCAATATAATTAATGTTAACCTTAAAAGCTAGTAGATTAATATTTTTATTTTCCATTATACATGCTTGTTAATTATTAAAACTTCAGCATCTTTTAGCATTTTTTTCACTTCTTATATATATTACGGAACACATAAATTATTATATTATATTGAATTAAGATTTAATATGCATAAATATTATATAGTTTTTTTATTATATGTTTTAAGATTTTTTATTAATATAACATTTTACATTTTTAAGTTATCTTTTTAACTGGTTTAACAAACACTATTAATTCAATTAGTTAGATTATAGATTTTGATTAATAACTAAATTATTAGTCATAACTAGATTATCAGCTACTAAATTTTCCAAACATATCTTTAATTTAAAAAATATTTCTGAATAAAATAATTTTCTCTTATCGTCCTGTATACCCTATATTCATTTATTGACTTCTTTCTAAGTGATTGCATGGTAGTCATTCATCTATTTTCTCTTTTCTAGCCTTTCCTTTTTGCATTAATTGCAACCTACAGTCTTCCTGAAAATCTTCTATTTTCTAATCTCCGCACTGCAGTCATCTATTCTTTTTCTAGCTGCGTTGCAACTATTTACTCATTTTATCTCTTCTACTTTTTTTTTTTTAACTGTATTCACAACTTTTTATTTTTCTTGTCTTCACATCATAGCCGTCCATTCCCTCTAGTGTATATAGATTCAATTGTGCAAAAATTCTAGATCGGCTAATAGAGTGTTCCTTCGCCATCACCGCACTGCACCCCAATTCTGAATTCGCAAAATGCAAAGGGATTCGTTTAAAACATAAAACTCAATTGCCAATTCAGGATCTTGGCTAAAACCATTATTTGAACAACGAAAATCATATGCTTATCTGAAACCCCAAACCACTTAATGAAACTGTCAGCTTAGTAAAAACATGTCTGCGTTGTTATCAAGTTCAATCAAAACCACAATGAAATTCATAGCTAATAAGCTTAGCACAAATAACTGAAATTATTTACGTAGACAATTGAATTTCTCTCAGGAAACAAGATAAAAGTAAGAGCTCAGTGTGTTTCAAAAAAAAAAAAAAACTAAAAGCTCACTGAACTGCATTGGCCTGTGGCCTGGAGAAGACCTTCCCTGATCTGTGAAGCGACTTCTCTCGCTGCACCAGGTCCATGAGGAATAAAGACAGAATTTGACTTTGAGGATGCACCAATCTCCTTCATGGTGTCGAAGTATTGGGCGACTACAACCATGTCCATGACATCCTTTGAAGTGGTGCCTGGGTACATTCTCAGAAAAAGCTAAAACGCTATCTCTCAGTCCATCCACAATGGCCTGACGCTGCTTAGCTATTCCAAGCCCAGCCAGATATTTAGACTCTGCATCTCCTTCAGCACGCTTAATCTACAATATCTTCTCTGCCTCAGCCTTTTCATTGGCAGCCACCCTCATTCTAGCAGCTGTTGTTACAATTAAGGACAGTAATATCAGACAACTCAACAAATAGACAATGATAACCTTGAAATTTTTTTTTCCAGTGGATTTCCAAAGTATTGAAGGCTAAAACATTATTCAAATCAAATTATAGAGGCCAATTTAGGTCATACTTACCCTAGAAAACCAGCCAAAAACATCAGGGAGCTGTAATGCATAATTTACAATTTTACCAAGAGACTACAGCTTCAGAAATGACATGTTTGTAAATTAATCAACTTAATTGAAACCAACAGGGCAGCAACAGGCTTTCATTGCCAAAATCTTTATTCTCAAGGCTAACATAACAATAAAGCCTACGGAGGAAACAAGATCAATTGTCTTGGAAATGAATAGTTAAAAGGATAATATGCAAAAAGAGCAAAATAAATAAATAAGGTAGACAATAGACCTGCATTTATCTCATTCATTGCGCTCTTCACACGTTCATCCAGTTCAATATCCACAATAAGCGTCTGAACAATCTCAAATCCATATTGTGACATGGCCTACATATAAACGATAAAGATAAAACATATAGGAATCCACGTATGTTATTGATTAATTCCATAAAGAATACTAGAAAGTACCTTTTCTAGTTTGTTTTCAACAGTTTTTGCCATCTCATTCTTCTGTTCAAATTAAGGTTGAATCCAGGTCCAACTTCGGAACACTTGCCTTGATAACTAGAGAAGCAAGGCATAAAATGAGTCGCAGTAAAAAAGTTTCTACACGCAAATAATAGTAAGCCTAATTCACTGAACTTGACTTCCTGATTATTCAACAGCTCAAAATCAACAAAATGTGTGCCAAAAGATACAAGTAACCAAGACAAAAAGGAAAAAGAAACGGCCAACTAAATTTATTGCCAAAAGATATTAGACTGTTAGAAAACAACCCACCTCGAACACCTATTCCCACATGGTTGAAAAAGTCATTTTCTTATAATTAGCTCATTTACTAGTTCCAAGAAAGCATATGACAAGCAAGAAACCTTAAAGAAAATTTTAATCCTTATTTCCCAAGTTGACTTTGTAATAATTCAAAACAATACAAAACCAGAACTGGAGATTCAAGGGGCGTCAGAATCTAGAGAAACTAATAGACATTTGAAATTTTAGAATCTCATTTCATCATCTCAAGCTAAATTAAACATTCATAGTTGCATACCGTCAAAGACAAAGGCTTGGATCTGTGCTCTGGTATTGCTGAGCTTATAGAAAGCATCTCCCGCCTTTTCTGCCAGTGCCCGATATTGTACAGAAGCGACCACAGTAACAAAAACATTATCCTGCAGTTAAAAAATTAGGGCTGATGATTTTGAAATAGCACTAAACACGAAGATGTTTGTACTCACAAGTCACAACATTATCTGATCTAAAATAAGGGTTCATGTATTTTAGACTAGACCCATCTTGCAATATGCCTGCATGACTTATATTACGGGTGAATTACACCAATGGCACTCCAACTATGTAAATTGTAACAATTCAGTACCTGTACTGAATTGTTACAATTTACATAGTTAGGGTACCATAAGTAAAATTCACCCCTTGTATTACATGAACGCCATAAAATACTTTCTAAATGATTTCCTAGCAATGATTATGCAGGCAACAGACCTTAGTTTTGGTTTCACATCGAACATCCAGTTACTGCTCACGTAAGGAAAGGTGACCTGCTAACTGGCTCCCCAAACACCAAGGCATACAGTAACAACCAGGCTCAAGCACATTATCAAACTTCCCAAAGGTTTCCTTGAACTTGCCCCATTTTCTGATAACAAGTACAGTAGCATCAGGAATAACTTTTCAAGAATTCTTAATAGTTAGAAGCACACTATCCTCGTGGAAATTAAAATCAACACCTCACAACATGCATCGACATAGCGACTAACATGACTTAAGGAACTTATAAAATGAGTTATTGAAATAGTCCTCAGATTGACACTACACAAGCATACAAAGAAATTCTCCTCTATCGGAGGAATTAATAAGAAGGTCCAAAATAGAAAGAAACAAATTCTAGCAAAAAATAAAAAGGAGCACAGCCACTAAATTAATTCAGAAGAAACAATCATCAATATACTGATCTTACAGATCATGAAATTTCACACGTCTAAAAACCCTTTACAAACAATTCTAAAATCCCATTTTATGTGGTTGCTTAGTCATTCTAAGGACCAGAATAAAATCTAACTCTAGAAAAGTAGTTCTTCCCTTTACCTGAACTGAACTACTTAAATCATCAAGAATCAATAAATGCTCATAAAGGTATATTTCAATACCAAAAGCAAGCAAGAAATCAATGCCATAATCAATATGAAAGAAAGAAAGAAATAAGGAAAGTGGATGCTGTTTCTTAGCAATGGTAATGAAAAGATACAGCAGATCAGAACTCAAGCATGAGATCAATAGGATATTTGAATTACTCACTTGCCAAAATGGACCTTTAATTTTAAATGTTGTCAATCAGTAACTCTATACAAAAACTTTCAGCTCAGTAAGGATATTCCATTTTATAGACCAGCTTTGCAAAATTACCAAAATATAAAAAACATAAACAACTGTCAAACTTTAAGCTGCCATAAACAAAAATGCAAAAGAATATACAAAAGCTTTGACTGAAATTTCAAAACGACTAAAACTGTCTAGCAAATATACAAAGAGTATCTCTATAGTCCCATATATCAGTAAATATATATTTTGAAAATATATAACATTAGCAAAATATATTCTCCTTAAAGTGGACTTCAGGAGATGGCTAAAAAGAAAAAATAATGCTTTGTGTCTAAAACCCAAAGTTAGCAAGATACCCTACGAAGCACGGACATGGCAACTATGAAGAGTGTAACGTTTTCGACATGTTTCCATACTGACACTCACTAGATAATGACACAAAATATTTTGGGTATATTTCGTAATTTTTTAGAAATGCACTTTTCTCATCCAAAAAATCTAAAACCTATACTAGACAACAATTATTTCTCAATATACTTGATTGTATGTCATTTTTATTTTATTTTACATAAAAAATTTACAATTAAATCTCTTAAATTTAATTATTTATAAATTTACTTCTATATTTTTAATATTTTTGCATTTCCATATTTCCATGTTTTAATACTTTATAAAAATGTTGTTTCTTAAAGTCTGTTCATGTGTACTGCATAAAAAAGATACTAGTAGGCAATATCATAGTTATCAAATCGAGAATCGAATTTATAATTTTGTGAATGGAGAATCGAATTGTAAGATTCAGTTCATCCTGATAATATTAATTAAAAATAATATTTGTCCATTTTTAAGAATATACTTTATATTATTGTTCTATAGTTTTGAAATGTAGTAATGACTGAACATAAAAATGCTAAATAACTAATAAAATACTAAATCATAAAGTCAAATATAGTTTAAAATTTGTAATTTATAAGAAAATGCTATATAATTTGAAAAAATTAAAATAAGTAACATATATCAATTTTATATTTTGAATTTCAGATCATGGAGAAGAAGAAGAAAATAGTCATCTTTGCTCAGATTTGACTTGTTTTTCATGTGAATCGATACGAATCGGATGATTTGAATCATGAATCGTCATAATTCAGTATAAATTTATATTCGCATTAGAATTCGACTCGTTTTTCATGTGAATCGATATGAATCGGATAAATAGAATTGAGAATCATAAGATTCTAACAATAGTGAGCAATATTAACAAAGAAAAACAATCTCTTCATCATATATACAAAGTGGGATGAAAATGTGAAACAGCAAAAAAGCTGGTGGAATTCCCAGACAACGACTGTGACACTGATGAAGCTAAAAGAAAAAAGCTTCATCCACACTGCATAATTGCAAATAATGAAAACAATAAAAGAATAAGGAAGAACTCTCTGTTCAACGCAGGATTAGTCATCCATAAATATCAAGGTTAATTGCACATGTAGTTACAAAAATCACTTTTGGATTGTAGACTACCCAGATGCTGAGCAACCTCACTGCCATGTAAGCGACACATAAACATCCGGACAGCCTGCTGATCAAAAATGATTTTTATGCAATGAAAATTACGTTCAATGTTTGTCACTTTCTGCGCAACACGTACAATTAAGCAATAATAACAACTAATTTCATCTGTCACTAAATTTTGCTCTTATGGGACTTTTTTCCGCTGAAATACATTTTTATTTCCTTAAAATCACTTTTGGTAGATATGAGTACTCACCCAAAAACTAATCACGCACTAAAAACAAAGTTCAACGAGGATATGTGAAATTAACAGTGATATGAGAAATAAAAAAAAAATTCTAATTTACACCAGATTTCATCAGCAATTACAATGTTAAAACCCTAATTCCCTTATTCGGCAGCGAAAATTGTAACTATACTCAAGTAATACGATAAGGAAAAGGCAAAAGAAAAACCAGAAAGAAAAAAAAAATTGTTATTCTCACCTATCGATTTATGAAGTGAAAGCAGCAAAATAAGCAGAAGATAGAGCTACAGAAAGGAGAGCACAAAATTGAAAAAGAATGGAAGAAAATTGAGAGCAAATGGCATACGATTTCTAGGAAGAGGAGTGAGAAAAGAAACACGAGAAGAGAAGAATTCTTCTTGAAGTTAAACACTAACTCTCACCTATCGATTTTCTCGGATACATTCTTACTAAATAAGTTTCGTGATATTTATTTTATATGAATTTCAATATCCAAATGAAATATTTGAATTTCGGATATTCATTACTTGTATTTGCGTAACTTTCTTTTATATTAATTATTTTTTTTATTATAATTTATTTATATAAATAAATTTGTAATTCAAAATATTTTAATATTTATTTCTAAGCCTATCAATAGATACTTGAAAGATGAACAAATGTGATGTGAATATATTTTTCCAATCTTATATTCTCTTATTATTTTATTTTTAATTTTTTAGTTACTTTTATTTATTTTTATAACATATTATCGGCATGAATTTTTTTCATAAAGTAATAAAGTATGTTTTATCTATAATTTTTATTTGCTACAATTGATAATAGTGAATAAATTTGATAAATAATTTTATATAAAAATAGTTTTTTTGTTTATTTTCAAATTATATTATGCTTTATGTTTATTATTATAATAAAGTATTATATGTATGATCATTAAATTTTTCTATTTTTATTTATGTGTTTGTCTTATATTTATCTTTATATTCTATTATATTTAACTTCTCTTTTGTATTTATACATTTTATATATTTCATATGTTTTATGTTATATTTTATATCATATCTTATGTTATTCATATATTAATATTTATGTATATTGCATCATTTTTAGATCATACATTTATATGTTGTAACATATTTTATGTCATTTTTATTAGTTAACAAGATAATGAAACATTTGACATTATTTTAATATTTAAAAAATTTTCAATGGTCCTATTATATTAGTATTTGTTGTGTTGAAATTATTATTATTTACATTTATTTTTTTTAACTTTTCATGTTAAATGGTTTTAGAGATGGTCAAAAATATAATTTTTATTAATTGATATGATTATTATGTACTATTTATTTTATTTTTTTCTTTGGTCTAAATATGCTTGGAAGAGATAATTTTATTGGATAATAATATAATATTAATAATTTCATATTTGATAATAATTTCATATTTCTCTCTTTATAATAAAAAATTTAATAATAGTATTAATAATTTGATTAATGTATTTTTAAATGTGCTTTAAATATATTTAATTGGACGTAATAAATTGTAATGGAATGATCTTTTGTATTTATAATTAATTGAAATTAAAACATTAAATGAGAATTATTAAGTGATTTTTATTACTTGATATGCATATGTTACAATATATACATATTATGTTATAATTATGATTATTTAATATATATGTATGTATTTGTTTATTTAATTAATATTTGATTATTTGTTTAGTCGTGATGTGAATTACAAAGCTTGTAAGAGTTTATGACTTATGATATTAGTAAAAATAAATCATAATTGTCATGAAAATTGAATGCTAAAGTTTATCTAAATACGAATGGTCTTGGTAATATTAATAAAGAATAAATTTAAAAATTTAATCAAGATAAGGCAAAGATCTAGATTTTCCTTCATCATCATCTTAATGAATGATTAAAATATGATTATCTGTATCTGAAGTACACCAAAATATTTGATATAATTTAAATATTTTGTTAATTGAATATGTGCTGAAAGTATTTCAAATTTTATTTGATTTATATCAAGACTGCGTGAAGGAGAAAATAAAGTATGTATTAAAAAAATTGTACATACCAAGATGATGATTTTTGATTAATTGGACAAGACACAATAAGATGTTGCACATTTTTTTAAATAAAATAGTAAGAAGATTGATTTATAAAAATACCCAAAATATAAAAAAAATAAAACATCCATATTATGGAAGAAAATTTATAACAAAGAATTTTTTTTTCATTTATGTTTAAATGCAATATTTTAATTTATTCGATTATATTTATTTAAAAATTATTTTTTTAATTTGTGTGATCAAATAGTATTTTTTTTATATAATTACTTATGCAATTCATTTTTTTTTCCTTAAGAAATATGGATTTTCAGAAATTTCAAAAATAATGAGAAAGATATATGCTTACCAGATAGTGTAATGACACATACTATATTGAGAAATAGAAAATATTTTTCTAATTTAATTATAATGGAAGCAAATATTAGTACAATATTAGGTTCTGCAAACTTAATAGAAGGTTTTAAAAGAATTTATATACTCTTAAGCATGGTTGTAAAAACCGGACCGGCCCACCTGTTCAACCGGAAAACCGAAAACCGGCCCTTAGGCCGAGTAGTTTTTACCTCCAAAATCGAGAGAAAAATAATTCGGTGGAAAAATCGACGATCCGACCGGTTCAATTGGAAAAATCGGAAACCGGTTGGTTTTGACATGGGTTTTTTTAAATTTTTTGCAAAAAAAAAATTTAATTATTAAATTTGGTCAAATCTAGCCAATTCAACATGTTTAACTAAAAAATTGATCTCAAAACTAGATTAGCAAACTATAAACTAATTAAATTGGTCAAAATAAATATGTTCTTAAACAATTAACCCACCTTTATTTATAAAATAATATGTTATCTTCATTCTTACTTTTTTTCTATGTGGGATTGTTCACTTATTTTTACATTTTTTTCTTACTTCTTTTTTATATTACTTTTATTTTACAATTTGAAAATTTTGGCAAAATACAAGTTATAAATTATCTTTACATTTAATAATTAATTAAATATTTAGTTATATAAATATATGAAATATGATTTTTTTTAAAAATAAAAAAGAGAATATAAGACATGTTATATTATTTTTATACACTAGAAAAGATGTCTAACAACTTATTTTCTATTTTTATTATGTATGAGACATATTATGTTTTATTATATAAGAGACATGTTATATTTTATGAAAATACTACGTAGGTCGATTCGACCTTAAACCTGTGACCCGCTGATTTTTCCGGTTCATTGACCGGACCGGTTTTTAAAACCTTGCGCTTAAGTAATGGAACAAAATCCATGATTGATAATGTTTTATCAACTAAATCAAAGATGAATCTGCTAAGTTTTAAAGACATACATCATAATAGGTACCATATTGAAACTTGTAATCATAATGATATGAAATATCTTTATATTACATCAATAGTCTCAAATGAAAAATGAATTTTGGAAAGGTTGTCCGCGTTATCTTCTGATTTGTACTACACCAAAATTAGTGCAATCGAAGCACATGCAATAATGAACCAGAAGTTCATTGATAGAAATATTTTTACTGTTTGGAATGACCGGTTGGGTCACCCAGGTCAAATATGATGCGTAGAACAATTGAGAATTCAAATAAGTATCCTTTAAAGAACCAGAAAATTCTTCAATTCAATGAATTCTCATATGATGCTTGTTTTCAAGACAAATTGATTATTCGACCTTTATTAATAAAAATCGGATTATAATCTCCTACATTTTTGGAAAGAATTCAAGGTGATATATGTGGACTCATCAATCCACCATATGGACCATTTAAATATTTCATGGTAATAATAAATGCATCTACATGATTGTCACATGTGTGCTTATTATCAACTCGCAACCTAGAGTTTTAGAGATTACTTGCACAAATAATTAAATTACGTGCACAATTTCCATACTATTCAATCAAATCTATACATATTGATAATGTAGGTGAGTTTACATTACAAGTTTTTATTGATTATTGTATGTTAGTTGGAATAACTTTTGAAAGACCAGTTGTCTATAATACAAAATGGTCTTACAGAATTATTTATTAATTAATAGTAAAACTATTACTCATGAGAACAAAAATCATCTCAACTTGGGGACATGCTATTTTGCATACAGCAGTACTGATATACATTAGGCCAATGTCATATCATAAGTTCTCTCTATTACAATTGGCTTATAGTCAGGAGTCAAGTGGTTTATGTTCCTATTGCTCTACCACAACACACTAAAGTGGGACCTCAAAGAAAGTTGGAAATATATGTTGGATATGAATTTCATTTTATCGTTAACTATTTTGAACCGTTGACTGGTAATTCATTTATATCGTTAACTATTTTGAACCATTGACTGGTAATTCATTTATACCACGGTATGAGATTGTCATTTTAACGAGACAATTTTTTCAACATTAAGGGAGAAACAAAGTAGTTGAATTATTAAATTATGTGGAATGCATCATCTTTAACACATCTAGATCATCGTACTAATCAATGTGAGCAAGAAGTATAAAAAATAATAAATTTACAAAATTTGGTAAATCAATTGCATGATGTATTTATTGACCTTAAAAGAGTGACTAAATTGCATATACCAGCTGCAAATGCTCCTGTTCGAATTGATGTCCATATAGAACAACTTGTTACATCTAGTGAGTTTAAAGCACAGCTGAAGTGTGGTAGACCAATTTGTTCCAAAGATGAAATTCCTAGAAAAGGATAATGAACTAGTCAATAAGATAACCTAATTGAGGAAGCAGAAACTTTTGAAGAGTCTAATGACGTAACAACAAATAAATCTCAAGAAGAGATTCAGGTACTTAAAAATGATAATAATAAAAAGATTTCAATAAGTTATGTCGTTACAGGAAAAAGATGGAACCGAGAGAAAATAGATGGAACGGAGAGAAAATAGTCATCGATGACATCTTTCCATTTCGGCCAATCACTTCTATTTTGACATTCTTCAATTGTTTTTTGCTCTAGATTCTCATTTTCCTCTATAATATCAATTGTTACATTATAAGCAAAGCAATATAGACTGAATTAAATTCACTTAATAAACGTGAATGTTTCAGACCAATAGTTAAAATACTTGAAGATGTAAAACTCATCGGATACAAATGGGTATTTGTGTGAAAACGAAATGAAAATAATGAAGTTGTAAGATATAAAGCAATACTTATAACATAACATTTTTCAAAAAGGTCTGGTATTGATTATGAACAAACATATTCTCCTATGGTAAATGCAACAATTTTTGAATACCTTATAAGTCTCGCAGTACATGAAAAATTTGATATGCGTCTTATGAATGTTGTTACGGCCTATTTATATGGTAATCTTGATAATAATATCTATATGAAAAATCCTGAAGGATTTAAAATTCCTGAATTGCAAAATACAAAATTCCGAGATATTTATTCTATCAGGTTACAAAGATCATTATATGGTTTAAGACAATCAGGACGAATGTAATACAATTGTCTGAGTAAATATTTGTTTAAAGAAAGATATAAAAATGATCATATCTGCTAATGTATTTTCATAAAAAAATCAGAAAATCGATTTGCTATTGTTTCTGTATATGTTGATGATTTAAATATTATTGGAACTCATAAAGAGTTTGCAAGGGTGAAACATTTTGAAAAAATAAAATTTTGTCTTGGTTTACAAATTGAGCATTTAGCTGATAGGATATTAGTGCATCAATCAGCTTACATAGAAAAGGTTCTTAAAAAATTTTATGTGGATAAAACATATTCATTGAGTACATCAATGATTATGAGGTCACTTGATATAAAAAATGATAATTTTCGACATCGAGAGAATGGAGAAGAAATTCTTAGTTCTGAAGTATCATATCTTAATACAATTAATACATTACTATATCTTACTAATACTACACAACTTGATATGACATTTTCGGTAAGTTTATTGGTAATATATAATTCTTCTCCAACACGAAGATATTGAAATAGAGTTAAACATGTATTTCGTTATCTTTGAAAAACAATTGATTTGGAATTATTTTATTTAAATAAATCTGCATCGAAACTAATTGGTTATGTTGATGCAAGATTTTTATTTGACCCACATAAAGCTCGATCCAAACATATTATGTTTTTATAAGTGGTGAAACTACTATTTCATAGCGATCAACAAAACAAACTTTGACTGTCACATTTTCAAATTATGCTGAAATAATTGCAATTCATGAAGCAAGTTGAGAATGCATATACTTGACGCAAATGACACAACACATTCGAGAAATAAGTGATTTATCTGTCAACAAAAAAACTTCTACAATGTTATATGAAGACAATGGAGCACGTATAGTACATTTAAAATGATGTTACATTAAAGGAGACCGGAGAAAATATATTTCTCCTAAGTTTTTTTCACGCATAATATTGATAAAAGTGGACAAATCGATGTTCAACAAATTCGATCAAGTGATAATTTAGCAGATTTATTCACAAAATCTTTATCCATTGCAACATTTGAAAGGTTGGTGCAAGACATTGGAATACATTGATTTAGAGACTTGAAGTGATGTCTTAATGAGGGGAAGAAAATAGGCGTTGTACTCTTTTTCTTGACTAAGGTTTTGTTTCATTGAGTTTTCCAAGCAATGTTTTTAATGAAACAGTTTCATATGCGTATTATACAAGAAATGTACTTTTTTTTCCTTCACTAGATTTTTCTTCCCACATGATTTTTCTTAATAAAATTTTAATAAGACATGTTTTTATTAAGGGACATCTAAGGGAGAGTGTTATGAAATATTTGAATTTTGGATCTTCCCATATTATTTTTCTAATAAGATTTTAATGAGGCATATTCTTATTAATGGAGATCAAAGAGGAAGTGTTATGAAATATTTAAATTTTGGATGTTCATAACTTCTATTTGCATAATCTCTTTTTAGATTAATTGTCTCATTTTATTATAATTTATTTACACAAATAAATTTATAACTCATGATATTTCAACATCCATTTCTAAACCTATAAATAAAAGTTTGGAATATGTAAAAAAAATTTTCCAATTCTATATTATTTTTTTATTTTATTCTTCATTTTTTATTATTTTTATTTATTTTTATAATACAACAAGCAATAATCACTATGTATCAATTTCTTTATCCAAACGTAGCCGCCATTGCTACAGTAGCGCCACGTGTATACTTTGGATCAAGTAATGAGCAATTGGTGGCGAAGTTAAATTAAACATTTAAAATGAAATCTCTGTCTATGGTCGTGTTGAGATGATCTTAACAGTTAAATTTAACAATTATAAATTAACTTCAAAATTTCAAGAAATAATAATTGCTAAATAACTAAGACTTTAACCGGTCCGGCCAATATACCGAAAAAAATAAAAAATCAAAAGTTAAAGGTTCAAACGATATCAAACCAGTATAAATTAAATTCTTACAAAAGATAATATTTTAACATATTCGATATATTCTATGTATTATTAAACGTTAAAATTATTTATTTTAGCCATATTTCATACATAATAATACGTTCAAATATTAAATATTTAAATTCAAATTAATGCACAAATATATTTAAAAATATTTTCAAGTATAATAATATTTATATTTACCGTTTTAAAAAATAATAGAATTGATTTATCTCTTTATTGTTATATTTTTCTAAAAAATTATAATAAATAATAATTTTCAAAATATAATTTCAATATGCATTTATTTCTCAAGTAAAAATATTTTTTATTGAAATAAAATATTTTTAACATAATTTATTTAATAATTTTCTCATAACATATATTAATAATAAAAATATAAATATTTAAATTCAAATTTATTAAATATATATATATATATATATTTAAAACAGTGTTAATAATTTTAAGAAGAATGAAATTAATACATAGTCATATGCTGAAAATAAAATTCATAATTCAAAACAATATAATCATATATAAAAATATTTTCAAAATAATATAATATTTATATTATTAATTTAATAAACAATTGAATTAATTAATTTGTTTATATTTTTATTCGTAAAATTAAAGTAGAAAATAATATATAAAAAACTATATTATAGTATGTACATGTTTTTCAATTAAAATTGACAGAAATCAAATTATTTAAAAAGTTATTTATTTTGAAAAATTCATCTTAATATTGACTATATACATAAATATTTGTAGAATGATATAGATTATTTTACAAATAGTTAATTCATATATAATAAATGTGAAATTATAGATACATAGAAAACAAATGACCTTTGATCAATATATAAGAAGTGGTTTAATGGTGGAAGCTTAGTTGTCCGAGTTCAAATCACAACTTGTGCAAAATTCCAATATTTTTGAGTGATTTTCACATTTGACTGTATCAGACAAACTGCCCAATTCCAATATTTTTGAGTGATTTTCACATTTGACTGAATCAGACAAGCTGCCCAAAACCAATTGGATCAATTGATTTACTGTTGAACCGGCCAGTTCTCCAGTTTTGGCCACGAATTGAAAACCCTCCAGTTTCTTCCTCAAAAACCAACTGGTCTAAAATCCGATTTTTTATTTTTCAGGTTGAATTGGCCAGTCCGATTTTTATAACTATGCTTATTGATATCTATTGAGGTTCAAAAGTTATACAATTGTTTTTTCTATTTTATTTTTGTTAAATTATATAATTATTCTGTTAAATTTTAAAACATTTACCGTTAATCAAAAAAAATACTCCTTTTTTTTTTCAGAAAATCTAATACAATAAATCAAATATTAGGAGGTAAATAATAATTTTTTTATCATTTCACTACAATCTAACATTTTTCTAACAAAAAATTTAAGAGAATGACATTAATATAATACAATAAAACAGCAAGAACCGATTGTATAAATTTTGGAAGCTGATCATATAAATTTTAAATCTCAAAAAATATTAATACTATAAATTAAGTATTTGAAAGTAAATAGTAATTTTTCCAAAATTTCCAAGACCAACAAAGGCAGACTTCTTTTGTGGTTTAAGGACTCTACTATAAAAATTACTGAATTACCAAAGTTGTTCGATACCAGGTCTATATTGAGAGAGTAAAGAAGCTATTTTAAAAAAAAAAAAAAAACAAACGCACATGTAAAGAGCTAAATAATCTTCAACATTTCAAGACATTCTGTACTTCTATATGGTTTGACAGACATTTTTGGTCCATAAGCTTTCACCTGCCTAACATTCTCTCCTGCTCAGGCAGCTCATCATTCTAAATACAAATACAGCAGACATATTTTTCCGTTTGCTTTCCCAGAAAATACATCTATACTGGGAACATGGGGGAAAACAAATAAATGATGAGAAAAGGCTTTGAGAAAATCCGATAATTACCGATCCTGTGCTATGGTTTACCATTAGGTTTTGGTGATTGCTGTGGGTACTGATGATGGTAAGGAGATGCATGGGAACCATTTGGTATTGAAAGGCTTCTTGGTTGCTGCCCGTTCCTCAACAATCCTCCTTGCATTCGGCTTCCATTTTTGGCATTTGGGCTGGCTGCAGTTCTCTCAGCTTGCATGGTCCGGAAGTAATATGATGAGCTTGCCATGTCCTTAAGATTGGGCAGGGGCTTCAGTGCCTCAACAACCTCACTCATCAGGGGCCTGGCTTTTGGATCCCGGCTAAGGCAGTGAGCAGCTAGTTGTGCTGCTTTCTGGGCACCTTTAATGGAAAAATGGCCTTCAAGCCGAGGGTCTATCAATCGGTAGAATCTCCTTCTCTCACCCAGATGTGGTCTAGCCCATTCAACAAGGTTATGTTCTCCAATTGGTCGGTTTTTGTCCATGGACCTTCTTCCGGTTATCATTTCGAGTAAAACCACACCAAAACTGTAGACATCACTCCTTGATGTGAGATGCCCTACGACACGAAAGCATTAATCTGTTCAGACTTTACTAAACATATAAAAACAGCCTTGTTTGATAAATTAAGGTTGATTGCATGTGGAAATTATGATATCCAGCTTCCTATAGAAAATGAGGGAACCTCCATTCCTACAATTTACTTGTGCCATTGAGATCATAAACAATGGACATCTACAAGAGAAACTCATATTCAAGATCTTATAGTATATGCATTAATATTTGTTGTCTTTGAGCAAACAATTGTTTTATGCTGCAAAATTCCAGAACTAAATAACATTGCACAATCTATGGCCAGATGGAGACCCCATGCTTCAACCACCTTGCAAATCATATAGTTTAGAATTTAGATAACATCAAACAAAAGTATTATGCCTACAATGGCATTCACTCTGGAAAATAACAAGATAGCGCCAAACAAGTATTCTAAAGGAATGGAAATAGGTTGAATTCCTATTCAAGTGCGGCATATAAAGAGATGTGCAATTCAACATGGACGTACAGATGTACAACAGATGTACAAGTACAAAAGAGTTAACAGAAGGGAAGAAGTCAACAATAAAGGAAGTGGATTTGAGCGGTAAAAAATGATTTAGTACTGCAAATCTGCAATAGATATAAGAAGGTTTGGCCCCAGCAGAACTGAATGGAGGCAAATCAAACAATAGAATCACATTTTTTATGAATTGAACATCAATATAAATGCAGGAATGGGAAATATAAAGACTATATACGTACTGATAATGCAGTGAAAGAAATCCTACTTATTCATACTACAAAAACAACTAAACATTTTGCGTAAGTGAACTGGTATATGCCCAGAACATAGAGTACCAGATGCAGATTTTTTTTCCTTTTTGAAGAAAACAGACTACCAGATGCAGATTAAGCTTACCAGTCATCACATATTCAGGAGCTGCATAACCATATGTTCCCATCACTCGGGTTGATACATGGGTCTTATCTCCCTCAGGACCATCTTTCGCAAGTCCAAAATCAGAGAGCTTGGCATTATAATCCTGGAAAGCATGTTATTAGAAAGATATACAATAAAAGTAAGATATACAAATTCGTGAAGGTTTCATTGCGTACTGCATCTAATAGGATATTGGAGGTCTTAAAATCACGATAAATAACTGGCCTTTCTGCTTCTTCATGAAGAAAGGAAAGACCCTTTGCAGCACCCAGGGCAATTTTCATCCTTATGAACCATGGAAGAGGCAGTGATCCTGTAAATAATATCATAATTTAAATAGGACATCAATTTATGATACTTCATGGCAATTTCATATTCAACAGCATGTGCAAATCAAAATGATAAATGCATTATCACAAAATTGCTTTAATGCAGTGCTTCATCCAACAAAAGCAGTCATGTCTAAAAACTCCACTGTGCTGTACATACACTTATCCAGTTTGCATAAACATTATGATGTATGTTTTTGTCAATTCCATTCTACGCAAAAGCAACTACTTTGCAAATATTGTGTATGAATTATGAGCAAGAACAAAAGTATTGTTTGGGAAATATTCTTTGAATTCACAAACATGTCTACTTTCATAAAATAAGCCAAAGATTTTGACAAGAGGAAATAAAAGGTGGCAACCGGAGAAGGAAAGAAAAAGATAAATGGCAGGTACTTCTAAATAGGTGGTTCTCCAAGCTTCCACGAGGCATAAACTCATACACTAGCAACCTCTGATCATCTTCAATGCAGTAACCAATCAGTTTAACCAAGTTAGGATGAATAAGATCACCAAGAAAATTCACTTCAGCCTGTCATGTTGATGAGCCATGAATCAGAAGAAAACCCCCTTAAAGCAGATTATTATTTAAACTTTAAAAAAAAACACACACACACACCCAAAGGAAGTTCCATACCAGCCATTCCTTATGACCCTGAAGTCCATCATGATTAAGGGTTTTAACAGCAACAGTAAGTCCTGTTCCAGGTTTCACTGGAGCAGTTCCATTTTCTTCAATCCATCCCTTAAACACACAACCAAAGCCACCTTCACCAAGTAGACTCTCGGGTCTAAAATTTCTCGTTGCCAACTTAAGATCATTAAATGTGAATTTTCGCAATCGAGAAGCAATTTTAAGCTCCTCTTCTAGTTTGGAAGTGGAAGAATTACTTTCCGTATTACTTGTGGTTGTAGATGAGATTGCAGGAGCAGCTGGTTGCTCTATGCTTGTATCATTTGTAGATTTACTTTCTGTTGAAACACACATAAACTTACCCTGTTAAAATATAATGTACAAAGAAAGGCATAACCAAAGGTTTTAATCAAAACACTGATATTGACCTGGATCTGTATTACTACACAAATCCTCCAAATACAAGTGCATAAATGACAATTTCAATGAAGCACAAATGTTGATGCCAATAAGTGCATGAAAAACTTTGATCATCAAGAAACAGGATTTCTGACAATGGTAGAAAAAGTAAATACAAAATGCATCGCTAATACCCAAAACTGAATTGTGGCTTTTTGACTTAAATGCCATACAACCATAATGTACTGCTTCCTTCTGAGTTTTTAACCGAACCTGATAATCACCCTTCAACTTTGTGAAGTCTCTCTTAATAAGATTTTGAAATCATAAAATGTATCCTACATGTGTAGGGCGTTAAAGTTTTATCAGGAATTCAGATCTCTAATGCAAACTGTTCTTTTCAGCTATTATCACCATCAATAGAATGTGTTACCACAACCTGCTATATCATTACCTATGCTACCACAAGCAGTGGACCTGCCACAACTACAAACTCACCACTCGTGTTTTGTAATTGGAAACATGGCCTCAAACATCCACAGAACTGGGTTCAAGTTCAATGGTCAACCAAAATTAGTTGACCCCACCTTCATAATGTATAAGTATACTATAAACTTTTTCAGAAACAAATTTAGAAGCAAAAACAAGTTTAGAAAAGCCAAAGGTGGGAATCAATATGAAGGAGAAAATTGGTCAGACTTGTTAGGAAAATAAAGCTGGAAACTTTGCATCCTTAGAAAGTTCAGATATCAGCATCAGAACCAATTCTAAGTCAAGATAAGCAACCGACTTAAAACTGCATATATTAAAATTTGGAAAGAAATGAGTAATAGAAGATCAAAATGCCAAATCTAACCAAAACTTCCACTCAATCAAATGAGAAACACCTGAACCAAAGGACAAATGCATACCAATCCCATTCCATTAACGAGAATTATATATTTAAGTCTCTAAAACTTGATCTGCTACAAGCAGAAACAGTTGATAATTGGCATTTCTATTGGCAATTCTGAGAAATTGCAACGCATTTCACCCATTAAAGGCGAGTCCATAAGTTCTGGAAAATTCTGAGAAATCCAATTTTTCCACGATTCCTTCTGCTTGCCAACTCAACCGGCAGTCAGGACTGGATTCTCACACGAATTATTATTGGTATAGCAGGAATAAATCCTATGTGTTAGCAAATTACCTACTAAAGATCTCATTAAACTCTGCCTTTATCACAGTTGGAATTATTTGAATAAACATTATCCACAACCCATCCCGACCTAAAATTAAAAGACTAATCCAGGAAAACAAGAACCCAAATAATTTACAAATTGGTAAACAAAATAATTGAAGCAATTATTATCTTGAAAAACAAAATTTACAGGAGTATGAATTACCGGAATTAGCATTGGTCCCACTAACAGAGCTATCAACTTTGGATCTCGAAGAAATGCAGCTCCCTATAAACCTCAACTTGAACCAACATCCTGTCTCTGCCTCCTCTACAACATCTCCACCACCCGCACCACCACCATTAACATCTTTCTTCTTCTTCCTTCCCTTTGATTTGAACTCATCCCAAGAACCTTTCTCTTTCCCATCTTCACTGCTCAATCCCATCCTCCCTTCCTCTCCTCTCAAAAAACCCTAAATACTCAGACTCACTAGTCATCCAAAAACCCCCCAAATCCCACCACTCCCACAAAAAAACTACTTTCAAAAAACCCAAAACAAGATACCCAGAAAGGGAGAGGAAAAAAATGAAAAGGACAAAACACACACAACAACAACAAGAAAAAAGCACTCAAATTTAACAAATTTCTCTCCAAAACCCACAAACCCCAGTTCAGGAAAAGAACTAGATCACATGAAGAAGGTCAAAAATGACAACCCCTTCGGAGGCTAAAAATTAATCAAGTCGTAAAAACAATTAAGACAGCAACAAAAGTACTTATAGTCCTTTTTTCCTAAGGAAAAAAAAAATTGGATTAACAAATGGAAGCAACAAACCTCAGACCAGGAAATGTCTGCTCCTAAAGATAGCAGAAATCTCGACCAAAAAACAAAAATAACACACAATCGCAAGCATAAACAAAGCTGACCAGTTTAAAAGCAAAGAAATGAAAATTTTCTTATTTTCTAATTAAAGAAGTAAATCAGATAAATTAAAAGCAAATAAATGAAAAACCTCTGTCTTCCATGTTGTCGATTCTGTGTAACTTTTTTACTCCTTTTTTTTTTCTTCTTTAATTTCGATTTAAATGGAATCGAAGACTAGAAAAAGCAAATGGAGCTGCCCGAAGAATGCGGGCAGCCTGGAAGTTAGCTGAGTGTGCAGAGAGTTCGCTATTGAGAGAGACAAAAAGGGCAGAAAGCGGGCAGTCGAGTTCGAGCAGACCGGAGAAGTGGAAAAACGTGGGGCAATTAGGGCAGGATAAATTATTAAAAATAAAAGTGGGACCCACTTAGAAGGTGACGTGTCTGCTTTGGGTGAGCGGACGCTAAAGCGCGCGTGTCTAATTCAATCTATTGCCGCCAGTGGTGCTATAGTGAATTATCAATTATGCATGCATCTTCCCCCCCGCCCGGCCACCCTTTCCACTTTTTTATTTTATTTTTTTATTTATTTCAATTTTCAATATATCTTTTCTTTTTTTTTAAAAAAAAAAAGAAATTTCAAGTACATGAAAACTTCTCCTACCTTACTTCGGTTTTTCAATAATGTGTTAGGAAATTTATTCACAACAATATGGTTCATTCGTTAGGAAAACTTAATTGATTGAGTTATTTTATTCTTAACACCAATAACCATGGTTAGAAAAATGTAAAATTTTTAATTAAATTTCAATTCTGGATATAAAATATTTTTAAAATTTAAAAGAAAATGTCTAATTTTTTTAATGGATATGCTTAATGTGAATCTAGCAATGGACAGTTGAAATAAAAAATATAATATTGTTTTCTTTTTTTAGAAAATTTTTTAAATAAATTTAGTCTATTATATTATTTATATATTAATTCAATCAATACATGATTAAATTAGTCTATAAATATATATTAATACGTGATTAGACCAGTTTATAAATAAAATAATAAATTAAATCTACCTTGAGAATTTTTCCTTTTCTTAATATACAGTCCCTTCTTGCATACTCTAGTCCTAGGGTTAGCTTACGCGTAATATTAATCTATACTTACATGTTTCTTCGCTTAATATAAAGTTTTTAAATTGTTTCTGATAATGTGTCATCAATGAGTAAGCCCTTGTTAGAAAGCCACGCTCATATATATATATATATACATATAAAACGGCGGAGCCTTATTATTCTCTATTTTTTTTAAATATATGAATTAATTCATAAATTTATACTATTTTTAATATTTACTTAATATATATATATATATACGCGGAGCCTTATTATTATCTTATTTTTTTTAAATATATAAAATAATTCATAAATTTATACTATTTTTAATATTTACTTAAGTGAGAGCAATTTAGGAGGCCAACATTCAAAATCATATTTATTTCGTAAATAAAAATTAGTATGTAAATTTTTGCCCCTTTACTTGAGGAATCTAATTCTGCCACCGTTAATACAGAAGTTGGTAGATTAAGATATTTTTGGGTTTAAAGTTTTTGTTAGAAAACTATAATATAAAGAATAGGAGATGATCATTTTGAAATAATGTGTTTCTGCAATACAACTAGCTAGCAATATTGACTTGTTTTAGTACTTGTGTTAAAAAATAGTCAAGGCTATTTTTTAACTTTGATTGTGACATTAAGAAGTGTTTTTGCTCAATCATTCAGTTTTTTTTTTTCTTTTTCTTTTTTGAATCAAATCATTCAGCTGTCATGAGGAGGAAAAAGGAAGAATTTGTCCTTTTTTATTTCTTTTCCCTTTATTTTCTTGTTGCACTTTCCACAAAATTATGATGGGTATATGTATTCAATTTTTCAAAATTATGAATTGGGAACCAACTTGGGAGAGACAAAGGTTTAATTATTACATAGAGAAAAAAAAAGTTATGATTTATAATAAATAAATAAATAAAAGAATTGAAAAGTGTTGAGAAATAACAATAATAGAACGGCAAGAAAGAAGAAGAAAAAAAAAAAAAACAAAGAACACAAGATTTAACTAGGTTCAATAAGGATTAATTTTATCTATATTCATTTAATTTTGGTATTATTATAGTAAAATTACATAATTTTTTATCTCATGAAAGTTATCTAATTATTGTTTAATTTCAGTTAAAGTCATTTCCGACAATTTTTCAATAGTCAACAATCAAAAAAATCGTGCTAATATTTTAGTTGGCAAATGAGACATTATATCACTGTATATGTCAAATAGAGTATCATGTATACTTATAATTTAACATTCACGTCAGTACCATAAATTAAAAATGGTGTCAATTGGAATGTCATAATTTAATTTAATCTGCACAGTGGTATTCTATTTAACTTGTACAATAACATTATATTGAACTTGTACAATGACATAGCATGTCTTATATGCTAACTAGAATACTAACACAATTTTTCCAGTTATTAACTGCTAAAAAATCACTCAAAGTAACTTTATAAAAATTAAACTATAGTTAAGTAACTTTTATGGAATAAAAAAAATTATGTGACTTTAATTTAATAATATCAAAGTTAAATGATCATATATAAAATTAACATGGTTAGACAATGTATTTATATTCTCGGAAATAAAGCAGCTATACTTTTTCATATTGATTCGACTGAAGATTACAATATATATGATTTACGGTAATATTTTACAAAATTATTCAGCATCTATCCGCTTACTGCATATATAAACCATAAGCAACAAAAAGCTATAATTTGTATATTTATTGTTATTTAGAAGAGGTTGTTGGCTAGTTTAAGGGATCATAGTAGACCTTAAGTGTCTAAATTAGTGTTGTAAAAACCTATCGGTCCGACTGTTTTAACCGAAAAAAATAGAAATTAACTTTTAGGCCGGACGGTTTTTATTTTTAAAATTGGAGGGAAATAGCTCAGTCTCAAAATTAGCAACTCGGCCGGTTCAACCGGAAAATTCGGAAACTGGCTTGGGTTGACTGTTTTCCAGGTCATTTTAATTTTGTGAAAAAAAAAATTAATTATTAAATCTAGTTCAATATAGCCAAATTAACTGGTTCAGGCAAAAAGTTGACTCCAAAACTAAATGGGTTTAATTACAAACTAATCAAATTAATCACAGTAAATATATTTTTGAAAGCTTATCCCACTCTTGTTTATAAAATAATATATTATCTTCTTTATTTTTTTTCTATGTAGAATTGTTGACTCATTTTTGTATTTCTTTTCATACCTCTTTTTTATATTACTTTTTATTTACAATTTGAGATTTTTTTGTTGATTATATTTTCAAGTTTTAGATTACTTTTACGTTTAATAATTAATGAAATATTAAATTATATATATATATGTAATATGATTTTTTTAAAAAAATAAAAAAAGAGAATATGATATAGGTTATATTAGTCTTGTAAACTAGGAATGATTTCCGACAACTTATATTTTATTTTTATGATGTATAAAACATATTATATCTTATTATATATGATACATATTATATTTTATGAAAATATTACATATACCGATTCAATCCTGGTTACCTATTACCCGCTGGCTTTCCAGATTCATTAACCGGACCAATTTTTACAACCTTAGTCTAAATGCGACACCACTTTCTAATTCCTATTATGCTACCTAATTGCATTTAATTCCTTTGAACTTTTAAATTAAAAATTCAAAGTAAGTTTTGTGATTATTGATTTTTAAAACATTATTTTGGATTTGTATGGGAAAAACTCATTAAAGAATAAAGAGCTTCCATCAAAACTTTAAATATTTGAGACCAAGTTCGAGCTCTGATTAAGGAAAAAACACCTTTTCCATCCCATCTAATCTTTTTAGAGATTGAACTCACCAATTATACTATTGCTTGAATCAATAATTCTCCAACCAAATTACATGCGACATGGACGGAGAATAATGTAAATAATTATTTCAATAATCTTGGACACGACACCACTTCCAGCCTTCATACTAGCTGGCTTTATCATAATATCATTAGAGCTAAAAATCCATTAACCAAACTCTCAGGCAAACTGGATGTACAATTTCCATCATCTATTTTCAAAACTACCCATTGATGCCATAATTTCAAGTATCTGATTTCTGGAATACGCATTAAACAAAATTGCATAGACAAATATTTCAAGTAAAATGGATATGTTGTTTATATTCTTCTCTTGGACAAAAAATTTTATCTTCAAATGCACAGAATAGTGACACAACAAACAAGAGAGCAAGAATGAATTTGTGGTTTGATAGAAGTAATCGAAAAAATATGATTCACACAATCGATTCGTCTATCTATGAAGGGTATATTGCTTTCCCATTACGGGTTATATAACAGATATTGTTTGTGCAGATCATGATTTACAGTACATATGGCCAGGCTATATTTTTGAAACAAATCAACAAAATCATTCCCACATTCTAAAGGGAAGAAAACACGTAACTAGGTGTGACACGCCGAGCAGCCTTTTGATTCCTTTTCATGGCCAAAGATGAGATTATCAAACAGTAATTACAATAAAATCTGTTCTAAAATATCCCCGTGGAAATGCTCGAAGTGGCATTTATCTTCAGTGAATGCTCAGGAATATAGGTAAGACCTGCACAACCAGTAAATGGTTGTAAGAACTCGAGATATTATAAAAGAACACGTTAATCGCGTAAAATGGAGGAACAAGAAGCACAAAGCCTGCTAGCTTATCGTAGAATTGTGAACAACAGTCGACATCTAATTAAACTGAGTAATCAGATAAAAGCAAACTCCTATATTGTCTGCTAAGTGCTAAGCCAAGAAAGTAACAGACACGGTCGGTCAAATATTTCAACCTTCAGGCTCAAGACTCTGGATATTGAATGTTAATGCATTTTTTTGTGCAGCATTCACACATATAGAATCATCTTCAGATTATAAATGTTTGCCATAATGTGAGCCAGATAGCATGAAACTCAGCACCAATGGCAAGTAATCATCTAATCATGAACCCAAAATTCATATTTCCTCTATATTATTTCCATATTCATCCGTGGAATCAAGATAGAAGTAGTTAATTGCCTGCACATTGCACATGGATTTTTACATTATATATCAAATTTTCTAAGAAAAATTAGAAAAAATGGATATACTTTGGCTAGTATTATAATTCCTCGAAACTAATTGTATTGCACAATGACAAAACAATTAAAATTTGAAAAGTCTAGTAAAATGTTACAATTCAAATGAAAGAAAGCTTTTAAACTGCCTGAGGAAGCTAAATCTAACGGTGCTCTATAACTGAATAGCATATAAGAATTAGAAACTATAAATAAAAGAGTATTTTTTTTCATAAGCTACTTGACTTTGACAGGGTATTCCCAACTGTTAGCAAGAAGTACATCGTATTTCTTAAGAGAAACACAAATATTTTATCAGATTGGTATCAATCTGTGCAAACACCCATTATTTTTATAGTCCATATGATAAATTATTGAATACCAACAGTCAATTTATATCATACGATAGACTAAATTGGTCTAATTACTATTCAATTGAATTAAAATGTAGTCATCACTCACTTTAAACATGAGATAAAATGAATTTGAATAGTTTCTTATAATTCTATATAGAAATAATGGAATTTAGACTTATTACATCTAAGGATTAGAAGATTCCACATGTAAAAAAGTCAGGCTCCTAAAATGATCAAATACCATATTAACCTTTCCAACGTTCAACTTTATTACATTTATATAGATAGTTATGCATCAATAATCCATGTTGTTTTTGGCACTTCCGAGTAAATTACAAGGGTTAGAAATAACAAGACAAAAATCCTAGTTTACAACCCAAATATCACTAGCCAATATGCACTTATATGGTAGCATCTATAAAGCACGGATACTTCAACTACATAGTGTGTCGCGTTTCCGACATTGACACGAAAAGTCTTGAGCACGTTTGTAATTTTCAAAAAATTAGAAATACATTTATTTAAGTTAAAAATATATTTTTTTCTTCTATAAAACCTAAAATCTATATGTGAGACCAATCATTGTTCAATATATTTGATTGTATGTCATTTTTATTTAATTCATATAAAAATAATAACTTGTAATTATATTTTTTGTATTTATTTATTTATAAATTTACCCCTATATTTTTAAAATTTACACGTTTCTCCCATGTGTTCGTGTCCTCTACTTTTTATTAATCTCGTTTCTCAGTATCCGTATCGGTGTTCGTATCCGTACCCGTATCCAAGTCCGTGCTACATAGGGTAGCACAAATAAAATTTATGGTGATTTGACAGGCCAAATGCAATAACAATCATGGGAAAAGACATTCAAAAAACAGAGAAATCATAAGCATTGAAGAAAAAGGTATTAGCCGTTATTCCTTAAAGGAGAACAAACCTAGTTTGTAATCAAAATATAGTGTCATATTAGGAGGAAATCGGATGATGGAAGCTAGAAGGTAATACCTTTCTCCTTAACATCAATCTGTAATGTATCCAGTGTAATTATGCCGTCGGTCAAGGGTAGTAGCTCAAGCTTGATGGTGGCTGTTGATTGAGCAGGAACACATCTGGTACAACCACAATGTGTTGAAATGTTCGGTCCAAACAGAATCAGGAAAAGGAAAGAAGAAAAGGAAGTATGGGATTACCCTAATGGAACTCTGCTCTGAAGCCAGAGATGTGTGCAACCAAAACCATTACTTGGAATGACATCAGATATGGGAGAAGACTGCTCATCAAAGGAAAGAGAGTGAACTTCGTTGTTACCTCTCTGTTTCGGATTCTCTGATGGAGGCACAGAGCTCAGCCTCTGTATTCCTGTACCACATCTGTCCACACTTATTCCACCTTTGGAATCAGACCAACCAACAAAGGGACTCATTGGTGTTTTTGGGGAAGTCAAGGACCCAACTGAAGGAGGAGAAGTAAATGAGGCAGGAGCAAGAACAGTCATAGTCAAATCTTTGGATGTCAAATTTGACGCCTGAAGGGTTAAGACCTGGCAATTTGATAAGGCACAAATCAGATAAAAAAAAAAAAAAATTGTGCGTGTGTGTGTATGTGGGGTGGACTGGGACAAAAAACAGAAATGGAAACAGCTGAATGAGAGAAACCTGAACTGGAAGCTGAGAGGCTCTTTCATTAGGTTCAGACGATTGTCCAGACATCTCAGATGCAACAGAGATCAGAAGATCCCTTGAGATACGTGGTTGCCAACTAGTTGGCTGCTTGAAAAACAACCTTGACTCTACATTCAATACAAAAAACCAAAACAAGAAAACTGAAAACAGAACAAAGTTAGAAATTTATAGATAATAACTAAATAGAGAATGGATAGTTACCAGTGTAGTTGCATCGACAAGATACCATAACTGCATACTTAACAGTATTTGAAATACTCTTCCTTTCAATGGGATTTGGAGCAAGATGCAAACTTGATGATGCGTTAGTTCTTTGACCATGAACTTTAATATTTTTCTGCATAGAACATGCCGGTTTAAGTATAAAAGAGTGCTCCTCACCTCTCCTGCCATTAGGAAACTTAATATAAGATAATGACAGAATACTTCTATTAATCCAAAAGCTAAATACTGATTTTTTTTATTAATCAAAAACTGCTAGAAACCAGCAATCACAGTAAATATTTTCTTTACTCACAAATCTATGCACTTCTTCACATTCTTATAAGTAAATAGGAAAAAAATCTGTTCCTAGTATCTAAAATTATAAAAAGTTCAGTTTCACTAATCACACAAAAATCTTTTCATCGGACCTCACAAGTATAAATAGGTCAGTGTCATTAATCACACAAAGTACAATAAAAAAAATCTCATTTCATCATACCACAAGTCAGAAACCAGATATTCTCAGCCTCTACTCTTTTTGCTACTCTTCTCTACATAAAACTGGGTGGTATGAAGCATGTTTTCTAAGTTTCTTCTATGTATATCAGAACACCTTTTACAAAAAAGAGGAAAAAGTGCTAATGAGGCATTGAAGCATTCTCAGTTTAGCATAGGCTGCATCATATAGATCCACGCTCAACATCTCAATGCAACAATTGTCTAAATCATTAAGGCATGCATTGACAGCAAAACAAGTTGCCATTTGCCATTTAGCATTAAAAAAAGAACTTGCCCGAAATCTTAGAAGGCCGAAATTAGCAGATATTTGCACCAAAGTTAAAGCTTCATTATACATGCAAACTGCAATGCAAAATGGTAGATTCATGTATTTCGCAAGCATGAAAAGGATTTATTCGCAATAAAGATGGACATATCATAAAGATATCATCTTAACCTTAGTCCAACTAGGTCTGTTGGGATAAGCTAAACAAGTGATGTGCTGCTCGTGTGTCAACATTTATAAAGAACCAACACCAAATACAAGACAACTGGTTTAAACAGAAAATGCAGTTGAACAACCAATAATTGAGAGTACATCAAGATACCTAGAGCAAACAACAACCTGAGGGCTAGATTAGGCAAAGAGTGATCATTTCCAGCTTCAATGCATGCAATTGGTAAGGAGGAAGGTGAGCCACCATTTGAAGCCTCCTCAAACACAATTGTTATGGCATCTATATATACCACAATTTCTGGATTATTTGCAGGAGAAACATTCTGCAAAACAACCATGATTAAATTAATTAAGAATGCCAAAAAAATAAAAAAACAGATTCCAATAAGTAGACCTGGCAATTTATGACCTGACCCGAAATCTAATGAAACCCAAATGGGTCAACCCACACACAAAAAATATTTGAGTTTAGCCTTCAAAAGAAGGGTTGACCCAGTGACCCACCCAATTAACCCAACCCTAATCCTTAAAATGATCTGACCCAATTGCCAAGCCCATGGTTTTTAATATATCCTCTGATACGTTACGTATCGCCCGTTACATAACGTTCAATTCCGATACCGATATGCAATACGGTATGAAAAAAATTTTGCGAGTTATTTTTTTAAAATTCAGGGTACAGATAGATAATACAGTCCGATACCGTTACACCAATACCGATACGATACGCGAAACCGTTATTTAAAACCATGGTCAGGCCCACCAATAAGCATCCAAATAGATCATATTCAGAGAGTAGAGAGAGTATTGATACAGTATTAAATTCTCAATGCACACCTTTACTTGCACACAAAGAAGGTCATCTGTATTGCAGTCAGCAGCAAAAGAACGAATTTCTACTGGTTGAATTATTTCAAGTTTTCTCCTCCACCTCCTTCCCGGAATGTAGATGCCTTCCAACCCACAACGTACAGAAAACCTTTCTCGTTCTAACGATATGCCTCGAAAAGATAAAAGACCTTCACCTCCTACCTTTTCATTTTTCCATAACTTCTGAGACATATACTGATTCCAGTCACCAATTTCAAAACCAGTCTTATAACTTTGGGCCTTACCAGTTTGAGTAGATGATGCAGTGTTTTGAGGCAATGATGACATGGAATAACTTCTAAAATGAGAGAAAAGCTGAGAACCAGAAGGTGTAGGTTTTTGAGAAGTGCCACCAATTCCTGAACCAGAATTTATGCGTGTAGGAGACAGAGAACGAGCTGGAGGAGGAATAGTGTTATCTAAAGGAAGTAACCATTTTAACAATTCGCCACATGGGTCATAATTCGCACCATCAAAGTTGTCCTGATGCTCATGAGACAGCTTTGTATCCTGATATTTCTCAAACTGAAGAATCTCAATGACAGGATTTCTCAAAAAATTAACACCAACATTAACTTGTAAGAGCACCTGCATCCTTCCAAACAAACAAATGGAATGAGAACCTGTAGCCTGACCAACTGACTGAAATTAACAAAGATAAGCATTAAATTGATGTAACAATGTATTCTGTAGGGAGGATATAAACTGCATTACTATGGTAAAAACATGAATTCCAATGGTACTTCCTCCAGACCTCCCAAACATATATAATTTTATCATTTCATATTGTATATCGCATGATTTGTCAATAATGCAAATGACATCTACAAGTATTTCATGATTTCTAGATGCCCATCAAGCAGCAAATAAAGCCATTGAATGCTGCAAGTGAATCTGGATTTAAAAACACATAAACCAATGAACTGCTGTAATCGTTATGTCATATAAGACAGACTTTTACTTAAAAACTTCATCTGAACACTATGCTACATAGGAACTTTTCAGATTTCTGTCTCAAAGATGTAAATATATGGATCGAACTTCAATACACAAAGTCTTAAATAATGCACAATGATTCTAACATGCTGGTTCCAGAAAGGATTTTTTTTTTTTTATCTCATTAAAAAGAACTCTTAATAACAGAGAGGGTGAGTAATTACAATTTTCAAGAACAAGGCATTCTCCCTTCTACATACAGAAAAATCCTTCTGCATTCTAATCGAGCTGGATGTCATATGGCTACAAAATTTCCTTATGCTTCTCATAGACAAAAAGAATGGAATATTTCCTTTTTGTTGCCTTTCTGATGAGAATATGCACATCCTTATGTACAAATTGACAATGCAAAAGGCAGAAACAAGAACCAAATCATTATACATTCCATAGCTCACTTCAAAAATCATCTAGATTGAAATATATGAAGGGCCTTTTATGATGATTAGTCATCACATCCAACATATCAAGCAGAATGTTAACCATTAAAATGAATCTCCAATCCCAATGCTAAAATTGCATGACATGCAATTCCAAGCCTTTAAAAACAAAGTTGCATAACATGCCGCTTCTATGCTAAATTGCATTTTTTGTATGTAAGACAAAAACCAGAAACCCCAAAATGTTGAGTCTAGCTACCAATCCAGGAACACTATAAAAATGCTAAGCAGAAGGGCTGTACTACTTTCTTGTAAAACAGATGAAAAACTATACTGTGAAGAATGTAGACTTGCAGAGGTCCTCAGATACATACCACTATGTCCCCATTAGAGAGAGAGAAACAGTTAACACTATCTCTTGCTGCTCCGCCAGAGACATTGGCATCAAAATTTCCTCTATCAACAAGTGCACCAAGACAGGAACAGGCAGTTTTATTTGTTCCACTTGCAGTGACATTCTGACCATCAATCTGGGAAGAATTTGGGTCAGTAGCACCTTTTTTTGACCAAAGTGGCTCACCTGACTCTGCTATCCTAACAAAAAAGTGGGAGTTTTTAAATCTTTGCAGCAATGTTTCAGTTTGTCTTTTGTGTTCTTCCATTCTGAGGAAGGATTCACTAGCAGAAATATCCTTATGTGGATCAATCGCCTGTTTCAGTGGCTCATTCCCATTCTGGTCTACAACTTGGCCATCAGAACCCACTTCCCCTTCTCCGGGCACCCAAGTTATTCCATCTTTTACATTTCCATTATGTTTCTCAGGGCTTTGTCCTGTGCCATTTTTGGACATCACTGCAGCAACTTTAAAAGGAGTGATAATTTCTGTATCCTGCTTACATGCTGACAAGCATGCCAGGATATGAATTTGCTCACCTGGAAAAGCAATAGAGTTAGTACATCACATAACACTATATCACATAACTAGGGACATATCAAAATTTGAAGAACCAAAAATATAATGAAAGAAAGGCACCAGCAAATACAAATGACCGATCTAAGGAGCACAATGAATGTATATCCTGTGCAGTATTCCAACCATCAGGAAGCTCCCCTAGAAAAACAAATGAAGCACAAAACACCACATTAGAGTTGCCAAGGATATAAAGAAATTATATGATAATGCACCCAGACCACATACAAAGAGAATTATTGATAAAAACAAATTTTCAAATAAAGAGTAGCATTTTCTTTATATAATAACTGATGTTAGAAGTAAAATAACTGCATAACAAACCATATGCTATCACTACAGTACGAAAAGCACAAAAAATTTCCTCAAGGGAACACCCTAATGATATGTACTTTAGGATCTCCAATGTGGTCTTGGGTTCAAATCCTGCTAGTTGAGATGAATGTATCTAATAGAGAAGTTAAAACACTAAATCTTCCTAGGCCCTGCAGAAAGGCTATATTAATGTTGACTAAAACAACATGAATGCCACTTTGAAAAATCTTTTGGGATCAAATGAAAGAGCCAACATCAGATCTTTAAGTTTCCTCTTTTGCTGCCCAGTTAATTATTGCATCAAGAAATAAAGTTTGACAGGAACCACTCACCAAGAAATAAGCTAAAAAAAATTTAACCCAGAACATAATTGCAACTTAGAACATCATTTAGTTGAATGGTCATATGCTATAAGAAAAACAACCAAGCATCTAGGTCACTAATAACAAGTGAAGTAGGCCAGGCACCATAGTTAAAGGCGAAAGGCGCACCAAGGCGCTAAGGACTCATATAGCCAGAGGAACAAGGCGTAAGGCGAGACGCGCGTCTAACAGAAGTAAGGCGCAAAAAATAAAATAAACTTAAAACTCACAACACAACACGTATATAATATAAAATTATGAACTTAACTTAATACCAAAGAAAAGCAATTAAAAAAGCAAGACATAATATTCAAGAGACACTTTAAATACAATAATAAACATGCAGAATAGAGGTAATAAAAGTAAAATATAGTCCTATTAATAGCTAGAAGTCCTAGTTCTAGAGTAATACTATTATACTATAATAGAAATCCAAAAACATTTTTCATTACTAATTTACTACAAGTTTATAATTATAGTATTGGTTCTACACTCCTAATCTTCTATTAAATATTAATTATAATCATCACATCACTCATCATCACTAAGCTTCATGCAGTTTTCTTCTTCTCTTTCTTCTCCTTTCTATTCTTTTAATCTTTTCTTTTTGTGAAATAATCAAGTGTGAGTAAGTCCCTCATAACTTACTTTAAGTATATGATAGAAGGTTGATATTGTTTTGTCTTAAAATACCAAAAAAATATGTCAAAACCCTAAATATTAAAGTGGCACGCCTCGCCTGCGCTTCTGTGACATCGCCCGCTTTTGAGCTTTTGAGGTGCCTTGGCTAGCGCCTCATGCGCCTTTGACAACTATATTCTTCACTATATAAGAAAATAACAAATTACAATACAATAGAATTGTATCTCCTTTAAGTTAATCAAACTCAAACTCACAATTTATTATATTCATCCTCTCACATAAATTAGAAGAATAGCACTCACCTCTCTAGAACCCCTAGAGAAAATTCTCAAAGCTCCTAAAGGTATTTCCCGAAGCCCCTTGAATGTTTCTCACCCAAGCAAAAACTCAAACTTGCAAATTCCCAAGTTACTTTTGTATTTGTTCTCTTTGCTTCATACCTTAAAGCGTTGATCTTGCCTACATTTATAAGCCCCCCTAAACTTGCCAATCAAGAATATAGGAATATCATTCCAATTAGGAATACTTTTCCTAATCCAAGTCTTAAATGACTTTTTCTAATCCAAGTCTAACTTGGATTCCCATAATTTAAAAATCAATTCCAACAATTTCCACCTTGATTTTTGAATTGCAATAATCTTATTGGCCTAAATTTCTCAACTAAACATACCCAAATCAGAACTTGATTCTGCACCCTGATTCTAAACATGGCCAATATATCATATGTAGTTAAAACTAGTCGATGTCGGAGCAATATAGTCAAAAGCGATAGGCACACTCAAGGAGATATATCTTCCTATCACCTTGAATGCAAAGCGCTCATCTGAATGAAGCAAAGCGCACAAGTTCTAATATAGATTATTATTTATATAATATAAAATATAAAAAAATATAAATCATAAATATTAGCAAATACAATCAAGTAACAATTCAAACTTGTAAAAAGTAACTTCAATGATAAAAAAATTTCTATAATGTTCAAAGAATAAAAGAAAATCCATATAATTATATAAGAATCTAATATAAAAAATCAATGATTTTAATTTAGATTAGAATTCTAGAATTATAATGCGAATAAAAATTCAACTATCTCTACAATTAGAATTTTATAGAGATAAAAGTTTAAAATATATTCATAAATTCTATGTCAATTTTATTTTTAATAAAATTAATGATTGAACTTTTTTAATGAACCAAGTAAATAAAATTGAGTTTAGTGGTGATGAAGAGAAAAAAAAATTAGGAGTAAATAGAAAGAAATTAAGGTAAGAATAAGAAAATTATATTTGTTCTTTGGTGTAATAGAAACAAAATTGTTAAATGAGACAAAATAAATAATAGTCTGCCCAACTTTACTCCTTGAAAGAATAAAAAGCAGAACACAGCTGGCAACCAACTTTTCCTATTTTATTTCTATTAAAAAAACTCTAACTATAACCAGTCATCTCTATCCAAACTCAATAAAAAAAAAACTAACCATATAAATACTCTTTTGTTTTACCCTTTTTTATCTATTCTTTACCCTAATTGTACAAAAACCCACAAAAAACAACTACATCGTCACTTCGTATCCTGTCAAAATGCCTAATTGATCTAAGGCATAAGTCGCGCACCAGCAGAAAAGTAGAAGCAGATATATGTTCAAGCACTAGTAGAAGAAGTAGATTAAGCACCAGCGACTTTGAATCCAGTCAAAATCTACAGGGGTTGAAGCAGTAAACCTGATTTTGGGTTTCCTATGCGAGAAAATCGCTTTGAGGCTATTGTCACCTGGTTAAAGGAGGCGCTTCCAAAGATGTATGAAGCGCTCCTCTCAATTTGCGCCTTGTCTGAGCAATTAAGCGCACCAAGCGAGTGCTTTTAACTACATTGAGGCCAGGGGTTAATTTCATTTGTGGTCACTTAACTTTAATATTATTGAAGTAAAGTTACAATTTTTTTTTATCTCATACAAGTCACTTAACTATTATTTAGTTTCAGTAAAGTCACTTCGGTGATTTTTCAACAGTCAATAACCGAAAAAGTCGTGATAGCATTCCAACTGGCACATGAAACACGCCAAGTCACTGTACAGGTCAAATAGAGCACCATATATGCTTACAACTCAGCATCCACATCAGCACCATAAATTAAAAATGATGCCAATTAGGATGTCAGAGCTCTATTTGACCTATATAGTGACGTTTTATTTGACTTATACGATGATGTGGCGTGTCTCATGTACCAACTAAAATAATAGCACGACTTTTCAGGTTGTTAACTGCTTAAAAATCACTGGAAGTGACTTAACAGAAACTAAACCATAGTTAAGTAACTTCTATGAGACAAAAAAAAAATTATGTGACTTTACTGCAATAATACCAAAATTAAGTGATCATAGATGAAATTAACCCAGTAGGCCAACTACAAAGTATCCATCATTCATATTTATAATGAACTAGAAGTCCATTATAATGACAGAAATTGGAGGAACCAAGTATTTGAAAAAAAGAACTTTTGGTATATGGCTTTATTCCTTATGGTTTATGCATACGTTGTCCACTCTCATTATTTCTATCCTACAATTGTATATTAGACCGTTTTGAGCCTCACTTTCAAAAAGAGATGAATCTGGAAAGATCCAATTATCTACTGTTCCTCAGCTTCTCTAACAAGAAAATCAATTACCTTCAAGCCTCAACAATAAAAGGAAAGAGAAAAGGAGGGAAGAAACACCTAAGTATGATAAGCAAGCCAAAGAAATGAAAAAGAAAGGCAAGAAGCTTCTTGTCCTCTACTCTTGAACACCATTCTCAAAGAAATTCTGAAAAGGAAAGAAAGGACACTTGACAAAAATTTTACTAAATGGAAATAAAATAGAAAAAAAAACCCTCATAATCATCAAGTATCCAACAGAAATTAAATCATAGGGCCTAGGAGTCATGTGGGAACACAATGTAGTATAGAAGAACACACCACTTGATTCCAAGGTAGTCAAAGGCATAAGGAGCACTCAAGGCAATATAATCTTTTATTGCATGAGGCGTAGGGCACAAAAAAAAAAGCGCTCGCCTGATTGAAGTAAGACGCAAATTTAGAAAATGTTTTATATATATATATATATATATAGAGAGAGAGAGAGAGAGAGAATATCAGCATAAAATCCTAAATCTTATGATAGTAAAAAAACCAAAAAATAACATGTTTCAACAAAAAAACTATCATAAAACTTTGGAGAAGATTGATGGATGGCAGAAGGTGGCAACAATTGTTCCTTCTTTTAGAATTATAAAAGGAACATTGTTGTCATTGCTGGAAGGAGGAGAGGCTAGCAATCAATTGTTTTTTTAAATATAAAAAACCCTAAAAAGTCCTAATATAATTTAAAATATAACCCTAGGAAGCTTAAAGTCTGACTTTGACTATAATACCCTTAAATTAAAAAAAAAGAAAAGGCTGAACAGTCAAAACATGAAACCTTAAATTAGGGTTAGAAAATTTCATAAGGCGCAAAAGGCACACGCGAAGGGGCACGAAAGGCACAGGCCTAGGCGCATCAGGCGCGCGTTTGAGTGAAGGCGCCTCACCTGGCATGTCCAAAGGCACTAAGGGCTGCCATCGCCTAGCCTGTGTGCCTAGGAAAGTGCCTCTTGTGCCTTTGACAACGCTACTTGATTCCACATCCTAAACAATTCTTTTAGTGTGAATTACAGCTTTCTGTCTGTCACTGAAATTCTTCTAAAGGAACAGTTAGCCACAACATTGTCAGAGCAGGACTAATTTGAAATTCATAATGAAAAGAAACACTCTCCCCTCTCTAGCAACAATTTATCAAGTACATAACAGAACACTAATAAATGAGCAAGAAACGAAAGGGGCCTTCTCAGAATGTGTAACCCAACATGTCCATCAATCCAATCCAGCAGTAAGACATTCAAATTTTTTCTTCCTAGCAATCTAAATTTACTTTAAGTGATCCTTGTAAGCAACAGGAAGAGTTATCTGCCATCAAGATCACATATGTATCAAAACTAAGTGCACATTTCACATCCCCTTTAATGGCTCTAGTCAATTACCTGTGCTTAGCACGCACACAATTAGGAAAGTTTCCATAGGTTTTGTACCAATCAAGAAATTAGGATTAGAACAGGGATTGTGCTTCAGGTCAAGGCAACTTCCTGATGTAAAGTCGACAACAAAGATAATAATTATAGTATTGTTCGACTAAATACTATATAACACCAATTTAAATGGTTCAATATATGTTATTCTTTCTTTAACCAGAATATGAGGGTCGATGCACAATTTTCTAATATCCAAATGAGGGTCGATGTACAATTTTCTAATACCCAAGACAATCATAAATAAAATCCAATCAAGATGTCTGTCTGAGCATGCATCATACATTCTTGTCGGTGAATCAATGTGGACAAGTCAACTGAATGATCGGGGAATACCTCGAGGAATAGTTATCCATCCTTCTTCTTCAGAAACATCTGAGTAGTTCTCCTCAACAAGAGTGTCATTTTTTGCACTTGCACCATCTGCAGTGCCATTCTCATCTACAAGTCCCTGAGCCACTTCATCACGACCTTCATCCATAGGAGATTTGGGAAATGGATCTTCAGCTACAAGACCCTCCAAGGAACCCGATATTTTTGATGCATAGCGCGTGTCTGCAGGAGATTCATGTGCAGGAACCTGTTCTGCCACTGAAATATTGCTAGTATACCGCTGTAGAAAATTCATTGTCCCGGTATCTGCAGAGTAACATAAGGTATCACTGGAAGAGTAGATTTACGAGATGACTATGCAAGAAGTTGGTCCGGGTATGCCTTGCTGGTGGAGAGCAAGGAAGGGGAGTGTCGGAGAGAGTGTATACCTGATTCATCAACTTACAAAAAATGCAAGCTAAACATTAAGAAACACCGTATTATGCCATTTAAATCGTGACAGCAATCAGGATCTTTAGCCTCATTCAGTCATTCTTCATAAATATTAAATCACAACGAGATATAACTTCCATCTTACTCCATGAGCAAAAAGAAAAAAGAATCATAAAGAAGTTTGCTATAGCACTACAGCAAGTCCAGATAACCAGCATCCAAAAACACAACCATCAAACAACAATTAAGGCTTAAACTAATAACCTTCTCATCAATATGAAATCGAATTGAGGTGATAACACACAGATAAATCTAAAGCTCAGATCAAACTAAAATGCGAAAGAATAGGAAAATTCATGAACTATCATCCCGCTCATTGAAGCCAATTTAGTAAGAGTGAGGAAAACAAGAAGGCAAATAGGGATCCATGACTGAAAATTATGTATTCCGTCCATATAGGAGATGATGGTTGAAATGAGAGTGTGAGTTTTACCTGATCGGAGATCCAACAGGAGATTGGCCTGAGAAATGAGAGAGATCCACTTCTCAGGACAGAGAGAAGAGTAGGAGCAGAGACACCTTTCGACTACGGGCTTAGAAAAGTGTCCCCGTTTCCATCAGATATCCTTTTTGGGCTTTAGTTTCCAACCAGCCCGACAATTAGAAAAGGAATTTTTCATAAATAAAATAATAATAATAATAATTACAACTTTACATACTCTTAATATTTTTTTCAATTTTATAAAAAAAAAATATTTTTTACAATTACAACTATACATCTTGTATACCTTGCTTATATTTTGGAGATATTTTCGACCTAAAACAGTTGTGAATAAAATGTTATAAATTCTAATATATCTTTGACATACCCTTATTATATTTGGGAATACATTTGGCTTAACAGTTGTGAACAAATATTATAAAATTCAGTATACTTTGGTCAAATTTTGGGTATATTTTGGGAATATTTTCGGCATAAAACAGTTGTAAACAAATATTATAAAGTTTAATATACATTGAGCATACATTAGATATATATTGGGAATACCTTCGGCCTAAAATATTTGTAAACAAAGGCTATAAAGTTTAGTATACCTTGGGTATATTTTGGGATACTTTCAGCATAAAATACTTAGAACCACAATATATAAAGTTTGGTATATCTTGGTTATATCTTAGAGATAATTTTGACCTAAAACAGTTATGAACAAAGTCTATAAAGTCTAGTATGCTTTGGGCATACTTTATATATATCTTTGAAGGATAAAAGATAATTGATGATTAATAAACAAATACATACAACAATCTAAATTCTAATGATTCCAAACATGCAGACGATACAATGGGCAATGACTATGTTTAGCAAGCCATAATCAAACGCAATAGTAATGATAAATATTCCTACAAAATGGAAACATCACACACAAATCTTTTTCTTCTATTATCTCTAAGCAAATTTCTTCTTCATCGCCATCTTTGAACAAAATCTTCTCAAAAATTACAGTCTGCAACCACTATTTCTCTCTCTAAAAATAAAAATTAAAAAAGTTAGTACAAATGAAACAAATTTCGGTGTAAATGAAAAAACAAAAACTATGGATTAAAACGAAAAAAAAATAAAAAATTTGGTAAACCATGAAATTTCCTCGATTAGAAACTCCTGAGCCCAAAGCATGACCGTGGCCCACTATTTTTTTTTTCAATTGTTATTTGCTAGACCCTGATCCATGTAGCATTATAGACTAAGACTCATCACACGTGTAAGAGGCGGTAGCAATTTTATAAATAAATCAAACTTATACAACCATCAATCATACGATGACATTTTTGTAAATAAAAGGTTTATTAGTTTATTGAAAAATGTTAATTGATTCATTAGTTCATTAAAAATATTCATTAGTTTATTGAAAATATTTATTATGAATAAATTGAAAAAATTTATTATGAATGAACTAAATGTTTATTAGTTTATTGAAAAAAGTTCATTTAAGCATTAAAAAAAATTCATTATGAATAAAATAAAGTTTCATTAGTTTATTAAGAAGATTCATTACTAATAAATTGAAAAAAATCATTACGAATGAACTAGAGATTCATTAGTTTATTACAAATAAAATAAATGTTCATTGGTTTAATGATAATGTTCATTACAGAATGAACTAAAAGTTTATTAGTTTATTGAAAAAAATTTATTAGTTTATTGAAAAATGTTAATTAGTTTATCAATAAATGTTCATTTCTTATATTAATACAAGTTTATTTTATTTCTCTGTTTACTTAATTTAATACATATTTTCTTGTATTTTCATTTGTAGGTATAAATTCATTCAAAAAAACTCAAAGCGTAACAAAAAAATCAAGATAAAATGTACCGAAAAAACAATAAATCAAAATAAATAGCATTTGAAACACAAAATAACTGTTAATTTTATTTTAAAATAAAATGAACATTTATCGATAAACTAATGAATATTTTACTAATAAACTAATGAACATATATTAATAAATTAATATATATAAATTTGTTTTATTTACAAAATTGTTATTATATCTCGCACACGTATTTAATTCATGTTGCAATATAAATTAAGGTCCAAAATATAATTTGCATTTATTTTCTTCCATTTTTGAACTGCAATAAATTTTCGAGTTGTTATACTATGAACCTAAATCCACATAATTGCATGGGCCAAAGACCTATTTGCATGAGTGGTGCATCAAAAAAACTCTGATTTTCATTTTTCATTAAACGGCTTTTAAACAACTATAAATTTATTATTTAATAATTATAGATTCACTATTTAACAAATTATATATTTATTACTAAATAATTATAAGTTCATAATTTAACAACTATAGGTTCATTATTTAACAACTATAGATTTATTACCAAATAACTGTAAGTTCGATATTTAACAATTGTAAATATATTATTTAACAATTGTAGATTCATTATTTAACAAGTATAAATTCATTACTAAATAATTGTAGGTAAATAACTGTAAATTTATTATTTAATAATTATAAGTGCATTATTTAACAACTATATATTCATTATTTAACAATTGTATAACAACTGTAGATTTATTATTTAACAACCATAGGTTTATTACCAAATAATTATAGATTCGTTATTTAACAATTAAATTTTACCTGAATTCTTACAAATTAAATTCTCATAAAATCGCATTATCAATTGAAAATATATTTTTCCATTTGCAATTGATATAAAAAATTACAGAAAAAACAAATTGAATATAATAAAAAAAATTGAATAACAGAAGAAGATGAGGAAAAAATAAAAGATAACGGTGATGACTTCGTTAAATTTATAAAAAAAAAAAGCATGCATCTAAATTTTAGATTTTGGAGCATATAGTTTCATACACTAAGATACACTTAATCATTTGTCAGATTTTCTTACCACGACTCACATATTCACCGTCAAGTATTTATCATATATGTTACATATTATATTAGTATCTCTAAAACTTAAAATTTACACTATTTGTCTCATTTGTTTTAACATATTCTACTATTATGCATTTTGTTTAATTCTTTGTTAGAAAATTTTATATATAGTAAAATGATAAAGAAGAAAATAATATTTATCTCTTCGAATTTAATATATTGTATAAGTGCTTTGAATTTTGATATGTTAATTTAATAAAAAAAACTATATAGTTTAACAAAAGCAAGACAGAAGAGATAAATTATACAAAATTTAAATTTCATGAAAATATTAATAAAACATATTAAATCTCAAAAGGTAAATAATAATTTTTTCTATTTTTAATATAAGGGCGAAATTATCCTTAAAATTAAACTCATAATATATCTCTAATCATGCTCTAAGGTATAATTTTAAAAAATATATATTATTATCATTCCATATAGGTATAATTAATTATCTTTTTGAATTTTGCTCAATCTGTTATTGCAATCCTCGAAATATTTGAATGAATGTACTCTTATCACACCTTAGTTTGATTTTTTTTTAATTTTTAAACACATTTAAAAAAATTGATGATATGTAACATAAATAATTTCTCGAATAATTAATTTAATTGACACCTTAGTTTAATTTTTATATACCATTTTATCATATGTATATTGAAAGGAATTTCTTCTAACCAAATATATTTTAATGATTTCTTTCATGAAATTTATCTGTTAGAGCATATTGTAGAGAAGAGAAAGAAGCCAATTAATTATAACCATCTATTCTTTCTGTTTTATTTCAACTATCACAAAAAAAAAAAAAAAAAAAAAAAAATTTGTTGCAATCAATTTAGTTTTTAGATTACTAATAAAAAATAATTTTTTAATTTTATTTATATTTTTATTTTATAAAAATAAATTTTAGTAGAATAATTATAATTTGTTATTACTTTTAATATTTTAAAAAAAGATAATATAATTATTAATATTCTTAATATTTGCGAAAAAAACCATATGCAAGTAGTAATTATTTAAATTGATTATAAATAAATAGTAAAAAAACTTAACCGAACAAATGGTCTCAAACCGTAAAATTAATACCTCTTGTTTATAAAAAATAATAAAAAAAAATAAAAGCTCGAGTTGTTCATCCAAATAAGAGAGAAGCAGAGGCTGAGTTCCTGAGCCACCGATTTATTCAGCTACCATAAAATCCATCATTAATAACACTGCGATAGTGCGATTATAGCAACTCAATAAACTAAACTCTACAGACCCATTTAAAGCTCTCCTCCAATTAATCAAGAAACCCTAAACCCTTCTTCTTCATTAACAAACCATCAAGCACCAGTTAATGGGGATGTTCAAGATTCAATCTTTTCTCATCTTTCTTCTTCTTTTTTCTCTGTGCATCCTCTGCTCAAAGCATCTTGCCTATGTTGATTCCTACTACTCCATAGAAACAGGGGGCACATGGATTCTTCTCCAAGAAAGCATCGGCATCTCTGCCATGCACATGCAAGTCCTCTACAACAACAAGGTCATCATGTTTGATCGCACCGACTTCGGCCTTTCTAACATCTCTCTTCCCGGCGGCAACTGCCGCCTCAACGATGAGGCCCTTTTTCTTGATTGCACTGCTCATTCCGTCCTATACGACATCGCTTCCAACACATTTCGCCCTCTCATGATCCACACCAACGCCTGGTGCTCCTCAGGCTCCGTTGATGCCGACGGCACTCTTGTCCAAACCGGCGGCGATAGAAAGGGTGAGCGGGTGGTTCGTACATTTACTCCTTGTGATGATGATTCTTGCGACTGGGTTGAGTTGTCTACTCCTCTCTTCAACCGGAGATGGTACTCTAGTAATCAGTTTCTCCCCGATGGCCGCATTATCATCGTCGGTGGCAGAAGAGTTTTCACCTATGAGTTTTATCCCAAGAATTCTCTGATAGAGGACAACACAACACTGCCTTTCTTGATGAAAACCAGAGACCCACAAGAAGAGAACAATCTTTATCCCTTCTTGCATCTCTTGCCTGATGGGAATCTTTTCATTTTTGCTAATAATCGATCCATCTTGTTTGATTATAATCGAAATAAAGTGATCAAGGAGTACCCAGTATTGCCCGGTGGTTCTAGGAACTTCCCTTGTACTGGCTCGTCGGTTTTGCTTCCTCTCCGGCTAACCGGAGGAATTCAGACAGCTGATACGATGCCGGAAGCGGAGGTGTTGATTTGCGGTGGGTCGACGCCCGGTGCTTATATCAAGGCCAACGTGGAGCATGTTTACGTGGAAGCAACAAGAACATGTGGCAGACTAAAAGTGACGGATCCGAATCCTAAATGGGTCATGGAGTTGATGCCCACGCCCCGGATCATGAACGATTTGTTACTTTTACCCAGCGGTGACGTTCTTATCATCAACGGTGCCACAAATGGCAGCGCCGGTTGGAAAGACGCCGTCAACCCGGTGCTCAACCCGGTTCTCTATCTACCTGATGCGGCTCCGAGTCCGACCCAGAGGTTTGTGGTCCTCAACCCGTCTAACGTTCCGAGAATGTACCACTCCACAGCAGCGCTTTTGCCAGATGGCAGGGTCCTAGTGGGTGGGAGCAATCCATACCCAACGTACAACTTCACAGCATCTCCATACCCGACAGAGCTGAGCTTGGAGGCGTATTACCCGCCATATCTAGCCCCAATGCACGCCGAATTAAGACCGTCGATTTTAACAGTAGAGGCGGCGGAGAAAACGGTGTCGTATAATGAGATATTCGCAGTTACCTTCGTGTTGAGTGTTTCTGTTTACCCAGAAGAGTCGGGGATTACAGTTGAGCTGATAACGCCGTCGTTTTGTACGCATTCATCCTCTATGAACCAGAGGATGGTGGTTTTGAATGTTGTGAATGTGGAAATATTATCCTCTTCAGCGTATAAGGTCAGCGTTGTTGGGCCCACAAATGCTAACGTGGCCCCACCTGGGTACTATATGCTGTTTGTGGTCCATGCTCGCATTCCTAGTCTAGCTGTTTGGGTTAAGGTACAGTGAAGAGTAAAGAGAAATGTTGCATGTTTTTTAGTTTAAACTATTATAGATACTAGGGATTTTGCTTGTAGGTTTCTTTTTCTTTTTTCCTAATGTTCATGGAGGGAAAAAATGTAGATAAATAAATGTTATCTCAAGAAAACATGTTTGAAAAAAAAAAACCGTTCATACAAAATTTAAAAAATCAGTTAATTAAATAAAAAATTTTAAAATTTGTTTTTAGAACTCTAAACAGCAATTCTGATCGAGCACTCTTCCATCTGAGCTACATCGCATTAATAAAAAAGTTAATTATGGTGTAATGAAGCTCAAGCCATCGGTCTCTTCTACTTAGCCAGTGGGTTTGGTTCGTTGGTTGCTCTGCTCTCAGATTCTTAATTAATTAATGCAGCTATTTAATTCCCATGTGGTATAAATAGGAAATTTTAATGATGTAAGCCAACAGTGGGTAGAGTTCAAGTATCAGCAGCAACAAAAGAAATGCTGCTCAATAACACTTGAGAATATCAATAGAAAGCTAGCAGAAGCAGCGCAGATCTAGCTCTGCAAGTTGGAAGCCAACAAGCAATTAGCATTTAGTAGTAGTCAGTTATAAGTTAATAGTCACTTAATTGAAATGTTGTATATAAACAATTTATTAATTTACTTGTATGGATGAAAATGCATTACATGTTCATCATACTTTTGCCTATTTCTACAAAATTTCAACTGTATATCTATACATACATTGGATTGCTAGTTAGTTCTTTCTGATCTGTATTTATACCAGGTAGCCCAAAATAGGTAATGCAAGAAATTCACTGCACTTAGCGCACACATCAGCCAGTAGAATCGTTCGAGATGATAGTGATATATGTTGCTTCCTTCGAGCCACGGTCTACGACTATAGTTATCTGTGATATTGTTAACTATTGATACTATAACTGAGCTCAGGTAGTATCCCATGGCCAAGGATGCCCAAGACAGAGAAGTAGCTAATGATCTCATACTTGTTGGTGCTTCAGTAAAGAAAAATTCCAATAGTCCTGCCAGAGTGAAAAGATCTGCTGATCCCAAGAATAAGTACTGAAGTGCAATCCATAAGAATGTGATGGGCAATGGGTCTTTCGAATCAATTAATCCTGAGCTCGTCGCAACTCTTTTTCGCTTGATTTCGACTAGTGCTGCTACTGCCATTGCTATTATTGAAAGAGCCAAACCAATGCCAATTCTTTGGAGATGAGAAATTCCCATTTCTGATTTCCTTACTTTTCGAGCAAATGGAATGATGAAATGGTCGTAAATTGGTGCGAGAACCATAATGAAGACGACAGGGAAAATGGGAAGTGAAGCAGGGGGAATCTTGAAGGAACCGAGCCGGGTGTCCATGGTGTCTGCTTGTTTTACAGAAAATGTCGACAGCTGAGCTAGGCAGCAATTGAGCATGATGGTGCAAGCAAATATTGGGAGGATTTTTATCACAACTTTAACATCTTCTACTTGCTGCACTGTGCATTCTAGTGCAGAATAGACTGGCCTTTTCAGCACTGCTCCGTTAAGGAAACTGACGCTTTTCGTCACTGCATCAGCGGATGGTATTTCCTTTGATTCTTCCCTTGCTTGAGTTGCAATGGAAGGGCTTGTAGTCAAGTTGGCCACAGCATTGCTCGGACTACTACTGCTGAAGTAAGTATTAGTTGCAGCAGCAACCAAAACCTGTTCAAATCAACATTAGCACGTAATTTTTGTATACATAAAGGTTTATTTGGCTATCAAACATAGGATAAATAGTCACATTATTTAGCATATATACCTTTAAAATGGTAGTAAGGGGACTTCCAGAGGGAATCTTATTCCTGTAAATGGGCGAGCCAGCAAGGAAAATGGGAATAGACAAAAGAATTGCAATAGTAGAAATGCCAAATCCCCATTGCCATCCTTTGTTGTCTTCAACCCAAACAACAAATGTGACTGCAATTAGACCTCCGCAGGAAAGACAGAAGACGAAGTAATTGAAAAATGTTGATCTCTGCTTCCTCCCTTTTGGTGAGCTTTCGTCAAACTGCTCTGCCCCGTGAGCGGGCAGCGACCCTTTTATTCCTCCGACCCCAAGAGCCACAAGATACAGCCCTATAAATAGCATTGCTGCCTTTGTACCATCTACCTCTTGGCATGGAATGTTGGTGCTCTTGTTACATTCCGGTGGCTTTAGTGACGGCGACCATGCTTGTACTGTGAGTACCACCAGCCCCTGTTTCCCATCAAAATTTCGTCTCTCATTATTATGATCACTATTCTGCCAATCATACTTTAACAAACAACAACACTTTTTATGATCAATTCTGTAATTTATTATTTTCGTTGTTTTTACATCTCAATCGTTCATTCACCAATCAGCAGTAAGAATCACGGCCTTACAAGCACATGTACAGGAGAAATTCTTGCATCCACCGAGTTGAGACAACTTAGAAATAGCCCTTAATATGGAAAATTGATCAAAAATGTCTTTGAATGGAGGGTTCTGCAGTATATCGGGTGTAAATTACACTTGGTGCTTTAGGACCATTAAATCATAAACTTTTAATCTCAACCATTCATTATCAACGGATGAGATTAAAAGTTTATAATTCAACGATTTTAAAACACCCAGTGTAAATTGCACCGGGTGCACCTTAGAAATTCTCCTTTGAATGTTGGTAGCCCAAAATGGGCGACATCTAATGAATGAGAAAGAAACGCCATAACTAAATTTGAAAGCTAGCCAAAAATAAGCCAATGTGGGTTGGTCCAGTGTCCACTTCAGCTCCTGGGACTGACACATCACAGAGAGTAACAACAAAAATGTCGCCAAGTGATGATATATATTCATAATTAATGCCAACCTATAATTTATTCAAATTACCCATATATGTATTTATCCCCCACATGGGATTGTTTCTAGCTCGTTTGTTTTTTTGTGAAAGGGCCTTCTATCTCTAATATTTTTATATTTTTTATGGTTTGGATGTAATGGCTCCAATTTCAACTTCTATGGAGGATAGGTTATTTGTACCGGACAAAATAATGAGGTAAAATACTCCCTCCCAAATTTTAAAGATGTTCCATATTTCGGGTTAAATTTAAATTTCTAATTAAGTAAAAAGTGACATTTATTATCCTATTTCAGTTTTTCAGTGATGATTACTTTAAAAACTATTTATATACATATCGACAGTGCCACTTAATTTTTTTTTAATATATATATACATATTAATATCATTTTTTAATATTAGATTTCGGTAGAAGATATTAAAAGTCTATTTTTACACCATTAACTTAGATTTCAGACTTTTTACTCCCCATACTTAAAGATTTTAGCTTTGCCATTGCATATCACATATATGACTAGTGGTTTGTGAAAAGAGAACTCATCGTGCAGAAGAGAGAGCTAAGAAGATGAATAAATGGAGTATTTATCCACAAATGGCGTATCTTTTAAGTAAAACCAAGATTACCATGTCTAAAGAGAGAGACCACATGAGGGAATATGGCTATCATATGGCGAGGTGCACGTGGCAAAGGGAAACCACAGAAACAGGGACGTTTGTGACAAGCATAGATCAACTTACAGATGTCATGTCGTTTACTGAGTAGAGACAAGATTGTAAACCATAAAGGACAAGAACTACATATATAGTCATTGAGTAAAGAGAAGTTTCTATGTGTTATGTCCTAAACAATTAAATTGTGGGGTCCCCAAGGGGCTCATTGTGAAGTGGATACGTGCATGTGTATATTGTGGTAGGACCCATGCCTAATCTTTGGATAATAGGATGATTATTACCCAATCCCTTTCCAAGTTTTTTAAGCACCATCAAAAACTAAAGTATATATTTATTTATTGAGGAATTTGTGTATTCTACTCAAAATATCTAACTAATTCGGCTAGAATATAAATAAGATTTTGAATGTTGACTTTTAAATTATTTCTTTGTTTTATTTCTAACTTTTATAGGAAATTATGTCTTACTATATAATATTAAATTATATAAATAAAATTTCATATATAAATTAAGGAAGGAGAAATAAGATGATAAATATTTTTTCTTCCTTAATCATACGTATAGATATAAAATATCTTTTGAACTTGAAGCTTTAATAAGTTTATTCGGTGTAAATCCAAACTAATCTAAATGGTTGATAGAAAAAAAGAGAGAAAATTTCTGACTTTTGTGCGTTACCCAAATTGAATGGCATGAAAATTTAATTTATCCATAAATTGTAGAATTATTATATAAACAGAAGAAAATAAATTATTTACTTAGTTCACTTGATAAAAAAGAAGTTATTTAAATATCTTAATTCTTTACTTAAATTAATTTATTTTTTTAATATTTTAACTAACGTAGAAGTATGAAAGTTGAATTATAAAATTTGGAGAGAGTATATGGTAAACTTAATCTATAATATTATATGTAAACTAATTTAATCATATAGTAATATATATTTAATTATTTTATCCATATTAATTTATATAATTGGATTAATTTATAAATAAAGGGTGTAAATTGAATCAAAAGTCTCTAGGAATTTGACTTTTTTGGTAAAAAAAAAAAAAGGGAGTGTGCCTACTGCCTCGTTATCCGGGCAAGCAACTTGCTAGCAAGAGTGCAAGAAGATTACATCAAAGCTCGCCCCAGTTGGGGCGGTGCCTAGTTAGCTGTGCCTTCCTAAATTTGATCTGCCACTCTCAATTTCAGGATCAGCTTATCATTGACTTGTTTGTTTTTTTGTACTTATTAAACCTTATAAATGTCCTCATAATCTTAAATATACACTCGTACATTCATAGATCGAATTTATATTGACGAAATTAATAAAAAAGTGTCAGGTACATAAAATAATTTATATTCAAATTATATATATAGACTCGGTTCAAGAATTCCTCTCTTTCACACCATGCAGTTTCTTCCCAAGATAAAACAGGGGACAAAAAAACTAAAATTACAAGCAAAAAAGAAGGTTAAAAAGAATTAACAGAGAGAGGGAGGGAGAAAGTACCAGAAACTCGATTGCAGCACTTATCAGGTAGATGAGATAAGTAGTGAAAAAAACATCAGAAAGAAAACCACCAAGAAGGGCTAGAAGGAAAGCAGTTCCCATGAAATTGGTGACATTATTTGCTGATCTTGATAGAGATAAGTGCATGTAATCTGAGAGATACAGCACCAAGTTGCTTGCATTTGCCAGATAAGCCAAGTTCTCCAATATTTCCACCACTGCCCATCAATTCAAAATTCCAAATTAATTATTTCCTCCACACAAATCCATCAAATTGATACACAACAATTAAACCCAATTAGTACCTAATACGAAAGAAGCAGCCGCCATGCCCCCATGCCGGCCTCCGATTGCAGGCCTATTCCTCCAGTCTACACACCCTTCCCATAAAATTTGCTGCTGTTGCTCTTCTTCCTGTTAATTTGGACATAATTAAGTTAAATTAAACCCTTAAAGTAAAAATCAGTAATCATGAATTGAGGAAAAAGAATAATCAAGAAAAAGAAAAGGAAGAGGAAGGGTAACCCACCATTGTTCTGCCTCTCTTTTTCTTCAATTTGAGAACGAATTGGATGTTTGGTGAAAGAGATTAAAGAGAGAGAGAGACAGAAGAGTGTGTTTGGTTATAAAGGAAGAGTGATAGGTGGTGGAGTATTATAAAGAGAAAGCAAGAGAGGGAAACTCCATGTACCAAGAAAAAAGGGGAAAGTCCAAACTTAGGACAGAATAGTTTGGACCCATTAGAAAATGACTCGGGGAAATTATATGTTTATGGGTTTTGTAAAGTTTTTTTTCAATTTTATTAATGCATTTAATTTTAATTTTTGTATTTTAATTTTTACTATTTTTTATATATTAGATTTATTGTATATTTTAGTGTATTTTTTCATTTGATAGAGAAAAAAATGATCATTTTCTATATTTTAAATATTGATTAAGAATTTTATTAGATTGCTGGTCACAATTTATCGTTATGCATGCATGCATTTATTTATTTTTAATTATTATTTAATTAATTTAATTAGCAAAAATATATATAAATTTATATTTAATTAACTTAATTACCAAAATAAACATTAGACAAACCTTATTTACAAAAATATATATATATATATATAAATTTGTGTTTAATTAATTTAATTAAAATTATTTACTTTGGTAAATTTTAGGTATATATTTGGTAATTTTTAGTAAAGAGATTGAGTGGATGTAGGGTAAATTTTTAGTAAATCTTGGGTATACCTCATATAATTTCAAATTTCATTAATTTTTTTTTTGTAAATATTTGGTAAATTTTAGATAAAACTTGACTAAACCTTAATTAAATATTTAATAAAATTTTCGTAATTTCAATTTTTATTGATTTTGTGGTAAATCTCGGGTAAATCTTGTGTAAATATTGGGTGAACCTTATGTAACTTCAACTTTCATTAATTTTTATATAAACATTTCATAAATTTTGGGTATAATTTGAGTAAACTTTAAGCAAATCTTTGATAAACATTTTATAACTCCAACTTTATTAATTTTGTGGTAAATTTTAGGTAAATTTTAGATAATTTTCGTATAAACCTTAGTAAATCTTGAGTAAATATTACATAACTTAATTTTAATTAATTTTATAATAAATATTAGATAAATATTTAGTATAACTTGAATAAATTTTAAATGAATATTGAAAATTTATTTTATAATTTTAATTTTTATTAATTTTATAGTAAATTTTAAATAAATTTGAGATCAAATTTCATTTTCGGTATCAGGTACTAATGGGAATTTTTGGCCTTTTTGATAAAAAACCTTTAATGCAGCCGATATTTTTGAAAAAATTTTAAAGAATGGTATTTAAAAATATTTATCTATTTATTTTTATTTTTGTAAAATTCCCTAATGACTTTGTTGACTTTGCTCCTTTTTAGTTTTTACTTAGCCCTCTCTCTTTATTTTCTTTAGCTATTCTGTCTTTAAACTCGAGAACTATAATAAAGAGAATGAATTTTACTATTTCATTTCATCTGTTGGGGGTATATTTTTTCTTCTTTTTTTTTAATAGTTTTTAATCTAAAGACGTCAAAATAGTGCTTCAATAGTTTTATAATAATTACATATCTAACTTTTTAATTTAACTAAAAAAATTTTATACCAACTCATCCGCACGTTATTGCATAAAATCCCTCTCTTTCATTTGTTAGGGAAGTAACAATTGTTTGCTTTTTTTTTTTTTTTTCCAATCCAAATTTCCTATTTGTATATGTAGGACATTTGGATTATTGAATATGAACGTGTAATAGATAGAAAAAATGGGAAAATTCTTCCAAAAGGGTGTTCGGTTGTAATGAAAGAGGGGTCATTTGAATTCAAATGATGAGGATTTGAGCATCAAGCTCCACTATATACCATTTTTTAAATAAAAATTAAAGGGAAAAGGATAGATGATTAGTAATCCCTTTCTTGTTTTCAGTTTTTCACTATAAAATTATATTTTGATAGAAAGTTGTTGATATTTTGTCCTGAGTTGGTCTTCAATACATCCAAATATATGATATGATTATGCAATTCAACCGGTTTTCTTTTTTTTTTTTTCAAAAAATTCAGTAATTTGAATCTGCATTCAATAATATCATTAAAGGGTAAAATATTTTCTAAAATTTTAAACTTACTTCATATTTATAATTCGAATTTAAAATTTCTAATTAAATGATAAAGAAGAAAGTTGTACCATCCTATCTGATATTTTAAACTTAACTAAGTGTTAAGCTTTTCTCTCTCAATTTAACCATTTTTTAATTTATTTTTCTTAATCTCAATTATGTATCTTATATTAAATGGTTTGATATTATAAGCGTACCATATACCGAATATATCATAGAAAGAAAACAATTATTTGGATTAGATTTATAAATATTTAATTATTAAAAAATTATATAACACTTTAATTGATTTATGCTTCTACTCACATATTTGATATTATTTAAAAAAAGGAAAATAAAAGCACCTTTTTTTTTTAATTTGATAATTTTGTTGGCCTTTCAGTAGGCACTGCAATATATTATATATATTTTTAGTTATCATAATAAATAAATTTGCATCATTTAAATAATCATTAGCTAATAATTTGATTCTATACATGATCAGTTAGGAATTCATTTGGTAGATCATCCTATAAAATGAAGTGCTACAATCAACACATTTATGACCGTCTGATTGGCAGTCTGATCAAATTTCAGTTCACAATCATTTTGTCTAAGTTACATAAAACAGAGGATTTTTGCATTATTTTTTTTATTTTTTATATAAAAAAATCTTTAGGAAGGGTCTGGAAGGAATTAAAGATTTAAAATTAAAGGAGTCAGATTATAGCTTTTTTGACACACCCACTATGCTCCACTTACAAAGCCAGTTGGTGGAAACCATTTGGAACTCATATCTAATTGTGCAAATCAAATTCAAAGCTTTATACTTCCTTAATAGGATAGAACTCATTCAATTGAATAGTTTTTCTTTATTTTGGAAATTAGTGCATAAACATTTTAGATGTTTTAATTAATTGAGACCTCAAATTTTATATTGTGTTAATTTCACATTAATATATATTGTGAGGTCAAAATATAATTTTATATTTGAATGCTGATATTTCTGTATTATCTAAAAATACAATGGCTTCATAACTCGGTATCAAAGCAATAACTACAAGAATCGTGATTGTTTATATGCTATTAACACTAAATCTTCATTATTATTACTATTGGAAGAGTTTATCAAACTCAAATTGTTATTGAATATGTCACTTCATCTCTGATTATATATATGTATTAATTTCATTATTATGAATTAATTTCATATTATTATTAAAAAAATTCACATTAATATATTATGACTAATTAAATTTAAAATTAAATAATTAATTGAGAGGTTGATTATATTAGAAAGAAATATAAATAAGGGATATTATTTTATATGTTATAGATTTACCTTACCTTTTTGTGTATATTTCATTTTAAAATCAAATTCAAGTATTTTTTCCATATTCCCTTAGAATTTATAAAGATCCAAAGTCAAGAGTCAAAGTTACATGATTGTACCTGCATGCATGCATACCCTTATTGTATATATCATGACTTCAAAAATCTCATTTTAATTAGAATATTCTTTCTTTCAAACAAAAAAAAAAAAAGAATATTCTTCATAAATTATAATAAGGCACAACCTATATCCAGCCTCTCAAATATTTCTATTTTTCTTTGATTGATTTTTAGTTCAATCTTTTTTTTTTCTAAATATTATTTTTAGAATACATTTTTACCTCAAAAATTTAAAAAACAACACAATCAACCACAATTCGCTATCAATGTGACTTTTATATAAGCAAATTGTGGCTAATTGGAGTTTAAAAAAAAAAAATTGGGATGACAATGCAATCTAAAAACAATATTTAGGAGAATAAATATGACAAAAAATTAATAAGGAGGACATTCAAAGAAAAATTGACAAATTTAAGGGACTATATGTGATTTAGTCTTGTAATAATAAATCTTCTTTAATGCTTTCCTCACATTGCCCCTTCAACTTAGTTTGGACCAATTCAACTTTTTGACATGTGAAGATCAACCTCTTACAGTTTGGTGGACCGATCAACTATGTTCTAAAAACATGTAATTTGACTGAAATGAGAAATTTAATTAAAATTGGAATATGCACAATATTATCGAAAGGTATGGATTGATAAATATTAAAATGAATAATAAATTGGTTTTAAATGGTTTCAAGTAATTTTCATTAAAATTCCTCAAATTCATATTATTTCCTAATTTTATTAAACAGTTTGCTAAATGTGAGTGTTTATTTGAATAAAAGGTCCGAAAAAGGTGGAGAGAGATGCCCGTATTTTCATTATTGTCTATGTTAATGAAGTCTCAATAAATAGCTAATTTATAATTGATTGGTATCCTTATTTAAAAGAATTGGAGTATATATTGAATTTTTTTTGTCATTATCTATTAATATTGGTAAAAATTTAATATTTTTATAGTATATATAAGAATAATTTTTTCTGTTGTATAGCCTACAGACTTTATAATGAAGAAAAATAATTGCAAAGATTGTATTAATTAGAGTAGACGGCATTTCCTTCCTTTGATAAAGATTAGCAGAAAGGAGAAAAAAAATTTGCAAAGATAATTCTATTAATTAGAGTACGTGATGCAAGCTAAAATATAAATTTATATACTATTATATATATTTTAAAAAATTAAAGAGAATAATTCTTCGCAATTAAATCAATTAACATTTCCTTGGCTTTGAAAAGAAAAATTAGCAAAAAGTGGGCAGTAATTAATAAACAACCCGTGATTAAATATTATTATGAATATGTTTTAATAAATTTATTGAAAAGTATTTGGTTGATTCATAACTGAAAATTAACAAATCAATTATGTGATTTCACCCACAAACTGTTGCCTGTCAACCTCCTGCTTTTACATTAATGATTTCTATTCAAATTCCTTTTTGTCAATTGACATGACAAACCTCTCTAATCAAATGATGCCTTATACCTAGAATTTTTATTGTCATAATTTCATATTGCTATTTTGCTACAATCTAGTTAATTATAATAGAATTAACATCTAATAAAAATTTAATTAAATAAAAAAACAAATAAATTTATTTTATTACTTTTTTTTTCTAGTTTTCCTCTTAACTCTAATATTTCCTCCCAAATTACCAAAGCCAGCAGCCCAATTTCCCCTCCCAAAGTATGATATTCTCTTCCATTTCCTCTTTCATCTTTTAATTCATATAATAAATTGATTTTGAATTAAGAGTATATAAAGTTGAACCTAAAAATAGATAAAATTACATTTTTATTCTCATACATACATATATATATATATATATATATATATGAAAAAAGTATTGTTTCAAAAAAAAATTTATTTTGAATTAATTAAAAACTACACTATTAAGATCCATAAAAATTATACTAATAAAATGAAAAAAAAATTAGAATTATATTGCAAATAAAAAAATTTGAACGTAACTAATTTTCATTCTAAATGCAATTCTAGAATGACAATAAAGATGGATTGAGTTGGACTTATTTGACTTAATTAACCTAGAAAATATAATTTGACTCATTTATTTCTTAATTTAACTCATTTGGTGTTCTATTTAGTAAATGAACTATGAACTTTGAAGAATTGAGATATACAAACCACAAAACACGATGGAAGCTTAAGAACACTAATGGAGTTTAAAAAGCTTCATAAATGAAGAAAGAAAAATGAGAAATAGTCAGTACAATCTAATAAAATAGAAAATGAGAACTGCCTAATGATAGAATAACAGAGTTAATCTATGTAACAGAAAATAAACATTTTCCTAACTAACTTTACAGCTTAGCAGCTTATTCTATCAGCTTGACTCTTCTTTTGCCGCATGAGCAACCATATATATAAGTTTACATCCCCCCTGAAGTTGGCATTGTAGAAGGAACGATCAAACCCAACTTGCGAACCAAAGTAGTAAATTGTGGATGAGGCAAAGATTTGGTGAGAATGTCAGCTAACTGCAAGTGAGAATTCACATGATGGAGACTGATAAAACCTTCTTTATTCTTATTTCGCACGATATGGCAATCAATTTCCAAGTGTTTCGTTCTTTCATGAAACATTGGATTTTTAGAAATATGTAGGGCTGACTTATTGTCACACCATAAAGGAATAGGAGTTCGAACTGGCACTTGCATACTGTGAAGAAGATAATCCAACCATTGCAATTCATAAACAGTTGATGCAAGACTCTTGTATTCAGCTTCACAAGATGACCGAAAACCAGTGTTTTGTTTTTTGAAGAATTGAGATATACAAACCGCAAAACACGATGGAAGCTTGAGAATATTAATGGAGATTAAAAAGCTTCAAAGATGAAGAAAGAAAAATGAGAAGTAGTCAGTACATTCTGATCTAAACTATCTATATATACAAAATAGAAAATGGTAACCGCCTAATGATAGAATAACAGAGTTAATCTATCTAACAGAAAATAAACATTTTCCTAACTAACTTTCTAGCCCAGCAGCTTATTCTATCAACTTGACTCTTCTTCTTCCGCATGAGCAACCATAAATATAAGTTTACGTTTGGGTCTGTTCAAATAATGTGAACTGAATTTAATTTGTTAACCGTCATCAAATATTTATGTTTATGTTTCTTCTCAATCTAACAACAAAATAAAAATTATATCAATTTATCTAATAAAAAATTAATTAAATCAATTCAATTGAATTGAATTACTTCTAATGGGGAAGAAATTTGTTTATACCAATTTTTAAATTTTTTGCTAACATATAAACTTTTAGATAAATAAGTAAATAGCTGAGATTAGTCACTTAATCTAGCCATAGCCTCCAGAAACAATACTATTGTTCAAATAATAAATTGATTTTAGATTTGAAATTGTGCTTAAAATAGATAAAATTAAATTTTCATTCTCAAACATAATTATTACTATAAGAAATAGATATTCATAAATGAAGTATTGTTTCAAAAAAAAACAAAAAAAGAAAACCTTTATTTCAAATTAATTAAAAAAATTATTAAGATCAACAAAAAATATATTACTAAAATAAATAAAATTTTTAGAATTATATTGTAAATACAAAATTTGAATGTAAGCAATTTTCGTACCAAATGTAATTCTAGAATGACAATAAGGATGAATTGAGCTCGACTTAAATTCGTTTTTAATTCAGGTCATTCAAGCATGTAATGAACCGAGTTCGATCTTTTTTTTTAGGTACCAAAATAGTTTAAGAGGGGGTGAATTGAGGTTTTAAAATTTTTTTTGCACTTATAAAAATTACCTACATTTATGAGTATTCTACTAATAAGCTAGCAGCATTCTAGTCTGGGCAGAATTATCACTTAATTATAGGTTGAAACTTCTTTTTCATAAAATCAAACTTTATGACCTTAAATGTTTTTCAATCTCAAAAATCAGTTTTTGCTAAATAAATCCCCTCTTTTATTTGCAACAAGAAACTTCAAACAAGTTTAAGCAAAAATGAGTTTTTGGATAAATACTTTCAAAAACATTTTTCACATAAAAATCAAATTTAAAAAGTTTTTAACAAATCATAATATCAACTTGAGAATATGAGAAGAAAGAATAGCTTGACACGTTTGATTTATATTAGTTCAGCACCATTTTCTACATATATTCCTCAAGACACAATCTCAAGACACAATTTTGAGAGTTTTCTCTCCACTATGGATTCTTTTTAAGCACAAGAATCAAGCTAATTACAGCACTAGACTTTCTAGTTTATACTCTCAAACTCAAATCCAAGTTTTTACAAAGTAAAATTTGAAAATACTTTAATAGCTTTTATACCTAAGGTGCTAAACAACTCAACAACTAGTTTTTTAACCAAACTTGCAAATTATGACAAATAATTCACCCTCAAACTCAGAGCACAAATTATACAAAGAAAACTAGAATCAAATTGAGAGATATCTAAGAATGAATCTCAATTGGAAGGAAAATGGTTTAAGAAATGTAATGTTTTTTTTTTCTTGTTTTGATTTTCCAATACCTAAATCATCTTTTCAACATGTATTTATAATTTTAGAACAAAAAACTAGCCAGTAGAGACAAGAGATAATTTTTTCAAAAACTAGTCGTTATTTTTGTCTTGTAGCAGAAAACTGTTGCAATTAGCATACTCATAGTTGTAAAAACTGAATCGGCTCGGCCGGTTCAATCTGAAAAACTGGAAACCGGCCTTAGGCTGGGCGGTTTTTACCCCCAAAACACGGAAAAAACAATCCGGTGGAAAAACTGGCGACTCGACAGGTTCAACCGGAAAAATCCAGTTTTGACCGGTTTTCGAGTTTTTTTTTATTTTTTGCAAAAAAAAAATTAATTATTAAATTTGGTATAATCTAACAAATTTAACCGGTTCAACAAAAAAATAGATCCCAAAACTAGATAGGTTAATTATAAACTAATCAATAGTCAAAATAAATATATTTTTAAACAATTAACTCGCCCTTATTTATAAAATGATATGTTATCTTCATTTTTACTTTTTTTTTCTATGTGGGATTGTTCACTCATTTTTACATTTTTTTTATTCTTTTTTATATTACTTTTCTTTTTACAATTTGAAAATTTTGGCTGATTGTATTTTCAAGTTATAAATTACCTTTACATTTAATAATTAATTAAATGTTTAGTTATACAAATATATGAAATATGATTTAAAAAAAATAAAAAAGAGAATATTAGACATGTTATATTATTCTTGTACACTAGAAAAAATTTCCAACAACTTATTCTTTATTTTTATTATGTATGAGATATATTATGTTTTATTATATATGAGATATATTATATTTTATGAAAATACTATATAGACCGGTTCAATCCTGATTTGCCCTTAAATCTGTAATCCACTGGCTTTTTCAGTTCATTGACCGAGCCGGTTTTAATAATATTGAGCATATTGTTAGAATACTAAGTTTCTAATAATTAAAAAATATTTTTAACTTGAGACTTTCTAAAACTTTTGAGCTTCACTTTTGATATACATCTAATTGATTTTACACATTAATCCTAGTATACCTTGTTGCTATATAAATCTTATTTTCTTGAGTAATATTTGTCTTCTTTCCACGTTGCAATTTTGAATTTGAAATAGAAAAAATAAAATAACAAATTCTAAAGAATATATAATGGTTTTATAATCATCAAAACCTTTGAAACTTAGCCAATATAGCATTTGAGCCAATATTTTTAACCGTCATCTATTATTTATATTTTTATTTCTTTTCTATCCAACAGTAAAATAAAAATTAGATCAATTCGTCTAATTAAAAAAACTAATTAAATCAATCCAGTCAAATTACTTCTAATTGGAAATAAATTTCTTTAGGCCAAATATTAAAAATTTTGTTAACATCTAAAAGTATATAATAAGTAACTAGCCTATATTAGTCACTAAATCTAATCCTAGCCTCCGGATTAAATTTTCATTTTTAAATATAATAATTATTATAAAAAATAGAAAAGAAAATATTTTAATATAGTCTTTTAGAAAAAATAGGATGATAAAATCTGAGGGTTGTTCATTTTTAATTTTATTTTTCTTTTTTTTTAAAAATTTTTCTTTTTACAATGGTAATTGTACAAAGAAAAATATTGGTCCAAGAGATTAAAACAAATTGAAAAGCCTCATCACCTTTTTTTTTTTTTTTAAAGGGTCTCGAACTCGAGACAGGTAGAATGAGGTAACCTCCTTTATACTTCAAGGACATGCAGTCCTGGGCATCACCTTCCTCATTAATGTGGGAAAACGATCCACTCCCATTTGCCACGGCATAAAAGCCATTAGTGTGGAAAAATGACCTACCATCACATAAATTATTAATACAACGAGAACATTAATTTAGGCCAGTAACATCAAACTTCTAATTTGATCAAATAAATAATTTAACTTAGATCAATAATTTATGTTAAGTAAATTAGTTTATTTAGAAAAAAGTTAAATTATAATTTTTGAAAAAAATAATATAGTAAAATTAGCATTAAAAAAAAAAGCTAGTAATTTATTATTACTTTTTATATCTTTGCTTTTTTAATAAAATGACAAGCTGTAATAATAATATAATTATTAAATTATATATAATATAATTATTAAATTATTTAATAGGCATGTTTATTATATTGAAATTAGATATTAATATATATTTTTTAATATATTTTATAATTCATTTATATTATGTATTTAAATATATTTTTATATAATATTTTTTTTATTAATATAAATATATCCTTTTATGTCATTTTATATTTTTCAGATAGTTTTACCAAACACTTTTAATTAAATTAGATAGATTTTTAACTACCAAATTTTCAGTTACTAAAAAATAGAGAGTTAATTATAGAGAGAATCAAAATTAGATAAGAAAGAGAGAATGAATTTTGAATTTTAAACTTAAATTTTTGTTTTTTTAAAACCTAAACAACTAAAAAATATTCAAGGATAGTATTTCCAACAACTTTTTTATTTATCTCATTACCTATATTTAGGGAGTTTTATATCATCTAACAGTCTATCTATCTTTCTCTTTACTTATTTCACTATCTAAAATTCACATTTTTCCATCTCATAGTTAAGAGTCACAAGGAACTCCTTAGTAATATTTTATTATTTTTCTTCATCTATTTTGTTATTTTCTCTCTATTTTTTTCTTTTTTGTCTTTTACTCTCTCTCTTCATTTTTTTCTAGATAGTTTTATTAATAAAATATTAAAATAGAGAGTGAGATAAAATATATTGTTAAAGTACATACAATTTTCAAGATAAACTAAAATAGAAAGTGACTTTTTTATAATATAATAGGGAGTGTAAAGAGAATTATTGGAGATGTTCTTAGTAATTAAAAACATATAGTTACACAAATGTCCTTAATTATTACATGAAAATTACCAAAATGTCCATTATAGCTAGCTAGATTTTGGCTAACTATTTTTATTGTATGGACTTTACATACATATTATGTGTATGATTATTACTTCATCCGTTCGGAAAAGATAGACTCACTTTTCATTTTTAACTGTCCGAAATTTAGGTTACTTACCTTTTTTTGAAGTGTATTTATTTTTTTCAATTATTAATATACCCTTATTTATATATACTTTCATTAAATATATCTAAATATCTGTTTATTTTTTTCAACTATTGTTTTAAATAACTCTTAAAATTGATCTACATTTACATGTGTATTAATTTGAGTATTCCATCATAAAAAAACAAATAGTTATTTTCAAGATAATAATCAATGAAGGATATTTTTGTAAAATATCAAATAAAAATTATTAATTTAATTAAACTAACTAATTTTTTTAATATGCATGAAAATAGAATTTAACCTATTTTTTTCGAACGGAGTATAAATTATAACCACATAAATTTTTTTAAATTGAGCAATCCAAAGTCAAAGGACAATAACTTTGCACTAATTTTTATCAATTTTATAAAAATATACTCCCTCTGTTTCATATTAATTATATTTTTGGTGATTTTATTAGAATTAAAAAGTCATTAATTAATTTTAAAATTAAAAAAATGAGTTATAAAAATTAAATTACCTTTTATTTTAAAAGACTAAAAATTATTTAATCCATAAATATTAATTACGGTGATTGACAATAAACTTAGAAAAAAATATTTAATGTGCATTAATAGTATAAAGGTAACAAATAAATAAAATTTAAAATTTTTTGAAAAGTGATAATTAATATGGAAGGAAGGAAGTATTTATTTTATATATATATATATATAAATCCGAGAAAAATTAATTATTCCACAAATCTGGCAAAAGTTCTGGGTATGCATTAATTAATTTAATCCAATTTCCAACCAACACCTGCATGCCCATACCCATTGATCAATGATGATTCAGTTCAGTAATTGACAATTTGACAAATATATCTCTCAAATATAAATATGTTTTTGTCTGTTAAAAATACTATACATTATGGTATCTATATGTAATACAGTAAATTAAATTAATATTTTTTAAATAATATAAGTCAATTTCCATTGTGTAAGAGAGAGACCCATCATCACTCATTAATTACTCGTTAAAAACTTAAATAAGAAAATAAATTTCAGAAACCGTAATATTATATAGGCTAAATTATTTTATACCTCCTTTTTCCACCAATATTGAAATATTTACAGGGATAGAGCCAGGATTATATATAGAGAATCAATTTTTAAAGATTTTATAGAACAACTTTCAAAATTCAAATGATTAATATTTATAGATTTAGATGAATTTAATAGAGATGCTTGAATTTCAATATTTTTTCTTTTAAAGAATACATATATATCGATTATTTGTGTCTTTTTTATTTAGAAAAAAAAAACTAAATAAAGTTTCTGGCCAACCAACTAAAAATTATGGTTACAATTGAAATTTAACTTAAGTTTTAAATTAAATAAATTTGTGCAAAACAATATGTTATAAGTTGTATACAAAAATTTAATAATATAAGTTGTATACAAAAATTTAATAATATTTCTGCAAAACAATATCTCATTCATTCATTTTTATTTTATACCAAAAATTTTTAGATTTAATCTTCAATATATATTTCAACATATAATGACATTTTTTTATTTATCAAAGCTGTCCAAAAGAGTTCTTTTATGTCCCCACTTAATTTCTCCAAATTAACATTTTTAACACACTATTTTCAACACTATTTACCCATATCTTTCTAATTAATTTCAATTTTTTTCAATTTACCTTCGCCAAGGCAGCTCTTTTTTTCTTCTCTTTTAGACACAATCATTTTAAATTTTATCTTATTAAAACACTAATTGATTAAAGGTATAATCACAAATTTTTCCAAAAATTATCAACCTCACAAAATTAGCTCTTACTTCTTCAAATAATCCTAATCTACCAATTTCAATTGCATCTATCATCGTTATAGGCTACAAATGAAATGATTAAGCATGGAAAAGGGACGAAGGGAGAAACCTGTTAGATATCAAATACAAGAAATAGGAGAAATGTTAATTCAATATTCAAAATCAATAGTAGAAAATGGAAAACAATCTGAGGCCTGTGTAGCACACAGTTTCCTTAAGACAAATTCGCCTCCTACACGGGTGTTTAGGAT
>CATIWF010205265.1:0-13508 GCA_949630135.1 Balakata baccata
ATTAAAAATGAAAATAATTCCCTTTTTTTTTTCTCTCATTACAATTATTGGGGAGAAAAATATTAAACACTCAAATTAAAGTCTTATCATGTAGAAGGGGAACTCGAACTCGAAAGGTGTCATGGCTAAATTAGTAAATTGGAAAGGTATTTTTATTATTTAATTTTTCTTACCTCTTCCATCAATTCTAAACAAAAAACAAAAATATTTTTATTTTTAATTTACAACCGTCTTGCTCCATTCATAAATAGTACACCTTAAGAGCGACAGGCAAATCATGAGGTTCCTCTATTTCTACAATTAAGAAAACGAGTTAAACATGTACAATAATAGATGTGAAACCCCCCCCAAAAAAAAAAAAGTTGTTTATATATAACGAATTCTATTTCGTGCTCTCAACATACAAACGAAATTCATACTTCGGTTTGGCATTTGATCTCTTTCTGTCTCAACAGCCATTCCTTTCCAGATTTCCTTAAACCATGAAAATGATTTGCAGTATGCAAAATTTATGTCCATCTATTGCTATTAGCCATTCGGTGATTAAGAGGAATAACACTTTGACCCCGGAAAATCCTAACTCTACTAAATTGAATCCTACAGTTATTAATATGCCACTAACACAGACTTCAACTCCAGCTCAAGTAGCCAGAACCAGTCAAGCAAAATTTGGCAGGTTTGGTGGCAAGTTCGTGCCTGAGACTCTCATTGCTTGCTTGACCCAGCTTGAAGCTCAATTCCACTGTTTTCTTCGTGACCCCCTCTTTCAGGTTTGCCAATTAATGCCATTTAATTCTTACTTAATTAAGATGCTTACTGGTTTAGTGACAGGACTTTTGAGATTTCGAGTTTATATATAGTGCACTAATAGCTTGTTCATATTAATAAATATATGAATATGATCAACTGGGTCTATGACTTCATTCATGGATTGAGCTGATGAAATTTCACGTAGAAAACTGTAGTTTTTGTAATTTTTAGATAATTATATTCAATTGTTGGCTTGGTTCATGAATGAAATCTTGTATAGGGTATTGATAATTCACATTCAAAATAATGAAGATTTGATTTTTGTGATTACATGCAGAAGGAGCTTCAGACAGCACTAAGGGACTATGGAGGAAGGGAGACTCCACTATACTTTGCAGAGAGACTTACAGATCACTACAAGAATGAAAAGGGAGAAGGAGCAGAGATTTACTTGAAGAGAGAGGATCTCAACCATTGTGGAGCACACAAGATGAATAATGCAATTGGGCAGGCTATGATCGCCAAACGCCTTGCTCTGAAGCGTGTAGTGGCAGCCACCGGCGCCGGACAGCACGGCGTTGCAACAGCTGCTGCTTGTTCTAAGCTTTCTTTGGACTGTACTGTTTTCATGGGCACCTCTGATATAGAAAAGCAATCCTCAAACGTACTCTTGATGAAATTATTAGGAGCTGAGGTATATATTAGCATTTAGTAGCTGATGTATACTTTCATCATCATCATCATCATCATTTTTGTGTATGTTGTTAGGTGAAAGCTGTGGAAGGAAATTTCAAAGATGCAAGCTCAGAAGCAATAAGGGACTGGGTAGGAAATTTAGGGACAACCTATCACTTGTCGGGAACAGCAGTGGGGCCTCATCCATGTCCAAGCATGGTGAGGGAATTTCAGTCAGTGATAGGAAAGGAAACAAGGAGACAAGCCATGGAGAAATGGGGAGGAAAACCAGATGTGATAGTTGCCTGTGTAGGAAGTGGATCTAATGCATTGGGTTTGTTCCATGAATTCATAGGAGATGAAGATGTGAGGTTAATTGGAGTTGAGGCTGCTGGGTTTGGCTTGGATAGTGGAAAACATGCTGCCACTTTGGCTAAAGGTGAAGTTGGTGTTTATCATGGAGCCATGAGCTATTTGTTACAAGATGATGAAGGCCAGATCATTGTACCTCACTCAATTGGTGTAGGGTAAGAATCACCTACCAAAACTTATTAGTTTCAACAGATATACTCAGTCTATCACGTTATCCGTAGGTTAATCCAATCAAATAATGATATATAATTAATTGTTTTATTTTTATTGGTTGATGTGAATACATCATACATACATGTCATTGTTTGATTGAATTAGTATATAAATAATGTGGTACACTGATTTTACCTAATAATTTCTTTAGTTTCAATGATATAGTTGCACTATTATAATATTATATATTAAAAATTCAAAATAAATTTTAACTTAGTGGGTACTAGTTTAATAGCTAAAACTATAAGATTTCAAGTTCGAATATGAAATCAGACCCTTATACTCGAAATTTTTTTGACACGATACCGACTAAATCAAAATGCTATTGGTTGATTAATGGGTTAATTTTCATGTTTTACAGGCTGGAATATCCTGGAGTGAGTCCGGAATTGAGCTTTCTTAAAGAAACAAGACGTGCAGAGTTCTACTCTGCCGCAGATAAAGAAGCTGTGGATGGTATGTGTGTGCAATTAATATTTCTCATCATCTGCTTATGAAATTGAGTTTGTTCTTCAAGATTTTAATATTTCATGCAGCTGATTTTGTTTAAATTTTCATATTTTGGTCGTAGCATGCAAAAGACTAAGCAGATTAGAGGGCATAATTCCAGCATTAGAGGCATCTCATGCACTGGCATTTTTGGAGAAACTTTGTCCTACTTTAGCTAATGGGACCAAAGTCGTTGTCAACGTTAGCGGCCGTGGTGATAAAGATGCTGCCACTGTCTTGAGTTACCAATGAATCCAAGCAAGATTTGGTTTATCTAAAAAGAGTCTGTCTTTGTAAATTATTCTTAGAACGCTATATTATTGATTAATTGTACAGATAGATATGATGTTTTCATGATAAGCACCAATTTTTGGCATAAATATGATAAATATTTTGCCAAACTCAAGTGCACCTAAAAGCTATAGCGATTACTCAGTTAATGGATTTATCCGACGTGAATCCAGATTACTCTTTTAATGGATTTATCCGATATAAATCCAAATTACCGGATGTTGAAAAAAAAAAAAGATATATTGTATGATCAGAAGATGTACTAGAAATTCATATATATAAGCTTCGGTTTATAAAGTGCCTTATTGTGATGATGTTTCTTTTTGCTTTGTTTATGAACCACTAATTGGGTTTGAATTCAATTGTTTAGCAAGATTAATTAAACCCCAAAAAGGAGGTTCTAATTGGCTACTTAATCTTCTATCAGTTTTAGATGATAGAATGGCTTCAGAGTGAGATCTCTTATATTTCAAATAATAAAAAGAAAACTATATATTATTTAATTTCTCTTGGTATCAGAACATATGTATATATATATATATTAACAATATAATTATCCAAATTTGTATTGTAAGTGGTTTTCTTTTCTATTTTTATACTCAGTTTTATATTTATATTTGTCTTAGATTCATTATTTGTTTAAGAGATTTTATGTTGTTGATTTCCCACTGATTTCTAATTCTTCCCTTTGCTTCTCGTATCTTCGGCAGGATGGGGAATTATAAAAGAAAAAAAGAAAACAAAAATTAGTAATTAAGTTATTATATATAAAAATATGAAGGAAAAAAAAATTGGTAACGTGATATTTATACTGATATAATTCCAAGTAGGAGAGAGGCTCCTCAACAGGATTAGGGCGAATAATAATAATATTATTATGGATAGAGACAAAGCCAGGATTGTTTTATTAGAAGGGTAAAAATATTTCACTATAGGAAAATGTTCATTGGTAGTTGTTGGGGATTAGTTAAATTCTTTCTAATGAAAAATCACAAATATATATATATATATATTTGTGTTAGCTTCGTCCCTGTTTATGGATGCTAGACCTCTAGACATACCCTGCAGAATGTCAAAACAAAGCAGCCAAAAATATATTGCAGAATCTCCTCAGAGTATATAGTCTCCATTCACCCTAGTGCTCTTTCTCTATCAATCCTTCGTTTCATTTTCCATTTTTGTTTGTTCCAATTTTGAGTAACCTAACACAAACTTATAAAATGGTTTTCCTGTAGCTTGTTCAAGATGGAAAGAATTCCTAGATATCCCTTCAGATGCTTTGACAGCAAAAGACCACAATAATACCAGAAAGCATGGAATTTGTAATCTTTTGCTGCAAGAAGATATGCATGGTGCAAGTCCAACTGTACATGTTACATTCTGGCGGAAAGCCATGATATTGATAGCTCAAACACCACTCTAAAATGTAAGAAAGAGCAACCTACATTACAGAATACTCAGAAGCCGATGTGATATACTTAACTCCGCATCCGTTTTCTGACCAGTCTCTTTGGTGATGCCCTGCACCGTGTCAAGAGAGAAACTACATTTAATGCAACAAAAGACAGCGCAAAGAATAGCGGCAAAATGTTCTTCAACAGGAATTTCAACATAGCTTTACATTTTATAAAGAAGTTAAAAGCATAAATGGTCATATAGCAACCAACACTATTAGCATATGAAAACATAAGCAATCAACTAATAACATAAGTGCTTCAAGAACACCAACAAGCTCAATAATTACATTCCCTAATCATAAAAATACTTCATCAAAGTGTCATTGATTAGTATGATTTAACCAAATACTGTCTGTCAAGCAAAAAATTTGCATCTACAGGGTAGGCAGGCGAGCAGCATTAAAAAGCAAAAAGGGCAAAATATAAATTAAAGGGCCAGCAAATCAAAATGTTTTAGAACATTTTGGAAGAAAGTTTACGATTCCTCGATCTCCCATCTATAATAAATCCGTCAATTTCGTCAATTTCAACACTCTAAACACTTTATTTTAAGGGGTTCTTAATAATATTTTCTTTTTCATTTTATTTTAAGGGGAATATAAACGATGGGAGATTTTTTTTTTTCTTTTTTTTTTTTCTCTTTAGTATTATGAATATTTCATTCAGCTTCATGTCAGATCAACAGCTTAAGTCTTGGAAGCAAAGAGCCTAGTCTGATAAAGCCACCATTATTTCCTGGACAACTAGCTGCCACAAATCAGCAAAACCAGGTTCAGGTTAATCCTTTGCTGCAAGTTTTCTCCCTCTAGCGAGGCTTTAGTGCTACCTCACCCGTCAGTACCTCCATTTAATCATGGATATGGCATGCAAGCACGTGGTGTGGCAAATTACAGTTCTTTCAAACCCTGTATATTCTGTCCAACTTTCTTTACCAGTCAACATCCCAAACGCCTTGCATTCACAGGTTGGGATCCGGCCACCTCTTCCTCCAGGGCCTCCCTTCACTTCTCAAATGATTACCATTCTCCAGAATGCTGGTGCAGCTGCCTCTGACCGACCATCTGGTAGTGCATTTGATTAGTTCTCTCATGGCGTAAGGTTTGATCTCATTGACAAAACAAGCACCTGGCAGGTATTTATTTGATCTCTCTCTTCTCATTCTAGAACACTGAATAGAAGCCTGTATCCCAACTGTATAGCACAATCTGTAGGATGTTGTGGGACTTGACTTCAATGCTGACCTCCTTAAGGTGTGGCATGAGTCTACAATTAGTGCCTTATATGCTGATCTCCCTCGACAGTGCACAGCTTGTGGTCTTAGATTCAAATGTCAAGAGCAGTCACACGGATTGGCACGTTACTGAGAACCGGATGACTAAGAACCGTAAGCAGAAACCTTCTCGCAAGTGGTTTGTTAGTGCTAATATGTGGCTCAGTTGGGCAGAGGCATTGGGAACTGATGCAGTTCCTAGGTTCTTGCCTACTGAGGCTGTTGTGGAAAATAAGGATGATGAAGAAATGGCTGTTCCTGCTGATAAAGAGTATAATGCATGTACACTATGTGGAGAACCTTTTGATGATTTTTATAGTGATGAAACTGAGGAATGGGGATGTTTAAAGGGGCTGTCTACTTGAATGTTCCCAATGGATCAACAGCAGGCATGGATAGGTCACTGTTAGGTCCCATAGTACATGTCAAATGCAGGTCCGAGTCTAATGTGGTTCCGCCCGAAGATTTTAAAAATTATTAAGGGGTATGTGTTTCGATTTTATCTATTTATGCATTTTGTTTAATCATTTTGTTAGTCTAGTCTATGTAAAGAACTTTTGTAAACGCTGGTTTACAGAAGTATCATTTGCATTTCTTGGATCGTATAGAGTTCTACTCTGCTTCTGCGGTGGAAACATAGAGAGCACAGGAGGTGGATGAGATTTATGCACATTTACAATAGGCCACGCTCCTATTGATGATGGTGCAACACTAGAACCTACTCTTGATGGAAGAGTTGGAGGCCTAACAAGTTGACCATCATTATCTGTAAGTCTCTCAACAAGAGGAGCCAAGCTCTCGCCCCCTGAAGAGGATACCACTTCTAGAGTATGATAACTGGAATTCCCTACTTCCTTTAATATTCAGGGGATCTGTTGACTGCGGGAAGTGATGTGCCAACTTCCAAGCTTCTTGAGGACAGTGAGAACCAATGATCTGATTTCTCTCAGTTTGAAATCCAGGTATCATACCAGTGGATTCACGACTAGACTGCAGCAAATAAAAAAACAGGTGTTTAAGATGAAGCTTGGAATTGGCTTTTCCATTTAAAGCTACAAGTGAAAAGCAAAATTGAAAACACAAACCACAAACTTACAAGTTTGTTTATATTGAATGAGTAATCCACATTAATCATAATAATAAACAACCTGTTAATAATCCATGAAAATTAAAGTTAAAAAGAATTTATTGTGGAGCGGCTAATCCATATAGAATTTTGGAAGTAATATAATTATAAATATTACAAGTCTAGTAGCATAAGAAATATTTAGGAAAAATTTTCATACAAGTATAGCGTTGATCCAAATCAACAGTAGATGGTTATCAAAAAAAAGAAAAAGACAGCAAACAGATCGAGGAAGCTTACACCCAGAATGGGTACTGCATCTTCAGAAATATTTGAGGAATCATCTATCAATGATATCCGAGCCTGGCCAGTTTGACTGATCCTAATATCAGATTCCAATCGTGAAACACCTCTTGTTACAAAGCCAGGCCTAGCCCCGCTCCCTTGAAAAGGTGGAACAGATGCTGTTAAGAAATTATTGCTCCTGCTATGGTCTGCCAAAGTAGGACTCATGTCTTCCCAGTCAAATTCCTCTTCTTCAGTATTCTGCCATGACCTTGGAGCCCCACTATTGGGCACACTATCTACATCTAACCGCTCACTTTGCAAAGATCCAGCATTTGGGATTCTATTTCGTTTGTCTTCTCCATATGCATCAATTAACTCTCTGGGTCCTTGACGCTCATGTCCATTAGAAAGGTTATATGCAATAGAAGCTTCAAATCGTTTATGGCTATCATCCAAATAGTGTTTTCTACTCCATTCATTTGTCTCTTCATCTCTGCCAATGGATCCAACAGGTCCATACTCAAAAGCAGGATGCGATTGAGAACTCCCATCAACAAACCTTCGAGGAGAATTTCCTGTCGCAAAGTCATCAATATCTGAAGGCAAAGGTCTCTGGGCTCCAACTGTGGAAGGTGACAAGTGTCTAGCTAGGCTGGAACATGAAGATGGATGCAGCTTATTAGCCCCAAGTGCAAAAGATGTGTGACCCACACTTCCCATTGTGTTAAGCCTTTGGGCCCCAACCTGTGCAGATGTCACATCAGCATGATCAGAATCATACCCATCATATCCAACGGTTGGTTTTTGACTAAATATTTTTACAGTTGAAGAAACTCCTATTACATGCAGAACATTCTGCAAGGGATTGGAAACAATTTTAGCAGTTAGTCTGCATTGCCTACCTTGTACTCATGATCACACACGCATATGCTCGTTGCAAACAGCATTAGTTATATATTTCCACAGGCTTTGCTAGGCTGATCAAATATAGACTATCAGCAGAAAAACAACAACAAAACAAGAACAAAGCTTATGACCCATTCTGCTCAAAGGAGGAAAATAACAATCACAAAGAGAACATTAATAAAAAGCTACATTCATAAATGTGCCACCATGACTACAAATGACATTTTGGAGAGTCTCTCCAGCATACATATAGGTTTACCATAATATTACCAATACCTATTCATCAGGAGCTTGTAAAATCTAGAATTTTATGTATTCAGGATCTCGTAAATGCATCTGTGACACAGACTATTTCTAATCAGAATGATTAACATTGTCCTTATGGGCATGGAGAATCGGAAAAAGCCAGAACCTCCAATATAGAGTCTTTTTAGTTCTCTTGTTTTTTCTCTTATAAGGAAGGATAAATGGCAAATTTGACATATAATAGTTGACAGATAACCAAAGTGAACATCTAAAGTAGTCAATGAACTAGATCCTATTGGATATAATCCAAAAAGTCATTACACATCCTTCTTGATTGTGCATAATGACCAGGCAACTTCCTGAAACTTTTCAAACCAAGGTCTTCTTAGTAATTTAACTTCTCATATACGTAAAGCATTGTTTGCAAATCGAAGAAACATGATTATGAAAATACTCAGAATAAGACAAGACATGGTCTTATGAAAAACCCCAACAGATTCTTAAATCTGCATATAAAACCGAACCTATGACAAAGATATAATATAATCAGGGTAACAATGACCAATAAGGCTTGCCTGCACATAAATTAAACCTTATTTTGCTGGTAAATCAGGATTAATTCCAAATTTATACAATATAAACTATGATACATATGAGATGGTAAGACCTTGTTTGGTATGAATAAATTCAATAAAATTTTCTGGAATTCATTTAAACATCTATATTTGACATTTTTGATTTTGAATAAAATTTATTTGGATAAGACACCCATGAAGTATATCAAAAATAGTCAGCAGATACAAAATATAATCTTGAATGCAGGAAGATAGACGACTTCCTCAAAAAGGATCCTGCCTTGGCTGAACCATAAGCTGTGGTCTAATTAGCATATAAAGAAAGAACTCATCAAAGAGCTTACATTATCTGATGTTGAATGTTCCAACTGGCAGACATATTTTGGATTAACATGTATGCCATGAGCAGGCCTTGGCGAATCAGATGCCTTCAAGGACGGTTGACTGCTAATTTGAGGAGAGAACTGCAATTGAGTCTCAATCTTACAAAGTACAGAAGGTGGAAACACTGTAGACCATGTTCCAAAGAGGTAGCGCATTGAAGGATACAGGTTAGGGTGAACTTGTTTGTATGCCAAACTGAAAACTTTGTCAAGTAATAACATTGCAAGTTTATTAAAACAATGCCACTCAAAATGCAAACTGAGCAATAATCAACTAGAACTCTTTAACTCGCTCACCTCAGGTAAACGGGAAGAGAAACAGATTCCCGGCCTATGTTCTTGACAATGCCATCCAATAAATATAGTAGTGGCAGTTTTTGATCCACTGGAACCTGTAAAGAAATGAAAGTACAATGTAGAAAGAAAGCCATCGGACTACCAAAGCAAAAGAGTATATAAAAAAACAACAAATTTTCTTGCACTTTGATTGAGAGAATAAAAGATTCAAACATTAATAATTTGATAAATTTTGGTCCCAAATACTGGAAATTTCTCAACTTCAATATTACTTTTCCACTCAGACAAAGCTTCAAAGCCCCAATAAACATATCTTATAACCCCAACAAAATTCCCCCAAAAATGAAAAAAAACCTTGCCCAAAATTCCAGTATTAAGCATCAACAGACCTCGACAATACGGGCACAAATAGCGTCAGCAATGCTCTCGCCGTGCGCCCTGAGCTTACCAGCAATAATCGTCAAATCAGTAATAATAGGTTTCGAATTGAAAGTCAATTCATATAGCAAAAGCTCGTATAGCTGAACCCATTCCTCAATACTCAAACTTGGACACCCAACGTTATCATCCTCAACAGAAGCCCTCACCTCCTCTTCTCGCTGCTTCAACAGAGCCCTGAACATGCCAAGCAACGACGCTGGGGCCTTCTGCGATAGCTCATTGCTGGGCATGGGCTTGACGGAGCTATTCGTGAACCTAGAGTTTTGAATAGCTTTCTCCGACACTATTCCTACTCAGACCCAAACTAAACAAGAATAACGACGAGTGTAAATTAGGGTTTTGAAAAACCATGAGAGGGCGCTGATTGAATTAGGGTTTTTAATTGCCACCATCGAATTACAGAGACAGACTATAGAATATAGATTACTGTTAAGATTAACCGACTTGTCGACGTTGCAATTGTTATATAGCGCTTATTCTATTTTTTGGGTGTCATGAATAATAAATCTACGATCTCGATCGAATGGAAGAGATTGGTCCACCGGATGCTCGGCGTCGCGGCCCCCTACTAACATTCTAAAGCTGAAGCCAACCGCAGATTAGAAAATAAAATCGTGTAGAATCCTGAAAAAGTAACTGTAATTTCTTCAATCTTGAATCCGCTTCAGAGGATTAGCTATGGAAAATACTTCATCTGGAAGGTTCTTCTTCTTTGCAGTTCTTATATGGTTCTGTATGTTATTCCTTTCCTGCAACTCTACATCTCTCTCTAATGGTGCCGTTTCGGAGTTTTTCTGGAAACAGAGAGGTGCTTGGTTCAATTTCGATTCATCTTGCTGGCCACCAGCCATGTCCAGTGAGATTCCCTTAAGAATCTTTGAGATTCGTATCCAGAAATTACACCTTGACGATCAGTCCCATCCGCTGCACATTCATATATACACAAAGCTATCCCGAGACAATGCTTTGATAGGTGTTGCATTGCATCACCAAGTTCAGGTGTTAAGGCTCTGTTTCTGGAACAAATCTCAAAATCTTTGAGATTATTAAAGGAATCTCACTGGGCCAGCAAGATGAATTGAAACTGAAAACATAAGAAAAAGTATATTTGAAATTGAACGAAGAAAATTTACGCGGTTGACCAAAATGGTAAAGGTTTTTTTCAATTTTATGGTGTTTTTATTTTTATTTATTTTTCAAATACTATATTAACATATTTTCTATTTAATTAAAGTATACATTTTACACACGAATTAAAAATTTTATTAACTTATAATACCAATATTTATTTTTTATGCATATATTTATTTATTTTTAATCATTGTTTAATTAAGTTAATTAGAAAAAATATAAATTTGAATTTAATTATTAAATAAAACCCTCGTTAAACTTTAATTATAAAAAAATATAAATTTATATTTAATTAACTTAATTAAAATTATTTACTTTAATAAATTTTAGGTAGATTCTTGGATAAATGTATAGTAAATTTTGAGTAAATATTGGATAAATTTTGAGTAAAATTTGGATAATTTTTGAGTAAATCTTGTATATTTTTAATTTTTATTAATTTTTTAATAAATATTGGGTGAATCTTGAGTATAACTTGAGTAAATTTATGATAAATATTTTGTAATTTCAACTTTTATTAATTTTTAGTAAACTTTAGGTAACTCTTGATTAAATTTTAATAAATCTTTAAGTAACATTGTGTAAATTCAACTTAGGCCCATATAAGTCAAAGGCTCTTGGCCCACCCCAAAAACTAGCTGTTAGGGGGAAGGACTCTAGACTCATATAAACATCACATATCATTTGTGATGGTTCCGATGTAAGATCTCTACCACGCTTCACATGCCGCATCACCTACGGACCGGACGCCATGGTTCTGATACCAATTAGGCCCATATAGGTTAAAGGCCTTTGGTCCATCCCAAAAGGTAGCTGTTGGGAGAGGGACTCTAGACTCATATAAGCACCACAAATCATTGTGATAGTTCTGATGTGAGATTTCAGTAAACATTAGATAAATATTGAGCATAATTTGAGTAAATTTTTTTAAAAAATTTTGTAAATTCAATTTTCATTAATTTGTGGTAAATCTCGGATAACTCTTAAATAAATTTTGATAAATTTTTAAGTAAATATTGTATAAATTCAACTTTTTTTTTATTTTTTTAGTAAATATTAGATAAATATTTGATATAATTTGAGTGAATTTTAAGTGAATTTTTTTAAAAAAAAATTTATAAATTTAATTTTTATTAATTTGTGGTAAATTTTGAATAAATAGTGATTTTGAGCGATTCCAACATTTTTAAAAAAATACTTTAAGCGCTTGGTATTTTTAAAAAAAATTTTAATGGATAGTATTTTTATAATTATTTTCCATACTTTTTGTTATTTTTGTAAAATTCTCTAGAATAAATTGAAGGTAAAGATTAATTTTTCTCAAAAAGTTATTTTAAACTATGCGGATTAACGTAGATATGTCATAATTGTACTAAAAATTTTAAATTCTACTAGAAAATTATTTTAAAACTCATAAAAAAAATATTTTACCATTTTAATAGTCTATTGAACACAAATAGAATTAGTATCAATAATTCTTACGTTATTGATTGAATTATTTGAAAAATTTTCAAAATAGTATAATTAGCGGCTGCTATGCAAACTAAGGCAATGAGTGCTGAAAATTTTATACACCTAAGCAAATTCAATTTCAATTTCAAATAATTTTTTTTTTTAATTGCCGGAAAAATATCAACCGTCAATTATGAAAAAGAAACAATCATGAAAATCATCATCAACCTTACACCAAAAGACACCAACCCAGACATGATGTTAGCGGCTGCTAATGCAGCCAAAGGCAGTGAGTGCTGTGTACTTATGTCTTTTTCACACAGATGTTTGATGTTCCCATAACTTATTAATCGTTGAACTCAAAAGATTGTCGTTTAGAGCTTTCTGGGTTGTGCTGCAAATTAATTAACGGTCCACAAATTACAAGAGCTAAAGACATGAATTTTCAAGTATAGCCACGGTGGCTTTCATTCGAATAGTAGTTGTTGGGGTTGCTCTGCATTTATGTAAAGTATTGTCATAGTTTGTTCGTGTATATTTGTACTAATTTAAATTATTGACAAGCGACAACCCCCAAAAATATAAATAATAAATGGCTGTTTTTGCTCAGAATGAAAAAAGTGGACGGTTCAAAAAATTTTGAGGAGAAGAGGGATGATGGAAATATCCCATGGGATATTAGGGGTATAGTCCAGTAGAATCAAGTTGAAAGAGGGTTAATTACATCAATATCACTAATAAATCACTATTTTTATCACTATTTTTTATTTTATAATACTAAAATCACTAAATTTTATAAATTGTTACGAAAAAATTATCGCTAAACAATTTTGATTAGTTATTAACTGAAAAACTCATTTTCATAGGTTTATTGGTTATAATTGTATCACAGCTCTACCATTAATTACCTATGGTCATATCTCTTGACGAATTGTAAAAAAATTCACTGATAATAGTATCACAACACCACTATTAATTATCTCCGACCACATTTTTTTATAATTTATCAATAAATGTGGTCAGAGATCATTAGTAGTAGAATTGTGATACCATTATAATTCAACAAATCCATAAAAAATAAGTTTTCTGGCTAATAACTTGTAAAAATTAGTTAACAATGATTTTTTTGCAATAATTTATAAAATTCAATAATTTTAGGATTACAAAACAAAAAATTGTGATTTAGATGCAAGTAATACAAAGTTC
>CATIWF010205345.1:0-30071 GCA_949630135.1 Balakata baccata
AACTCTATGAATATAAAATAGGAAACAAATATATAAATAATAGAAAACAATACAAACTAGGAAATAAATCTCTACATATCCCTAATTACATAAATCAAACTAATTAAGAATATTATTCAAATATCTCCCAATATCTCACGACACTCCCCCTCAAGTTGGAGCATAGATATTGATCATGTCCAACTTGTTACAAATGTAAAAAACAAATAGCTCCAAAACATGTAACACAAAAGGCCTCACACCATACTAATGTAGACTCAACCAGATAGAAAATGTCATACGAACCGACAAAACCTGTAGCATAAAAGGTCTTAAATCACACCAATGTAGACCCAACCAGGTAGGAGATGATGTCGTACAATCCGAGAAGAGTCAAGCGAGACATACCGACAACAAATGTCACTCAACAAGGATAACTCAAGAAATTACACAGTCTGCACTCAAGGGCAGAAAAACAAAATGGATCACTCATAGTGACCTGACTATGACAAAGAGATACTCACTTAGACATAACTCTCGGATCAATTTCCAGGTAGACTTTGATACCATGTAAAGAAACAAGACTGAAGAGAAATCGATAATTTCATTGATAATAGAATGCCCTATATATACAACTCTATAAATATAAAATAGGAAACAAATATATAAATAATGGAAAACAATACAAACTAGAAAATAAATCTCTACCTATCCCTAATTACATAAATCAAGCTAATTAAGAATATTATTCAAATATCTCCCAATATCTCACAACATAGCTTAGCGGGAAAATATAAGGTCATATTTTTAGCAATTGAATATGTGAGTTTCAAAGCTAAGTGACTGTCTGCAGCTAAATTCTTTGCACAAACCAACTCTTAGACAACTTTACAGTCAATTACTAACACCAGTAAGGCTAACAACCAAAAAGACATTCAGACTGCTAAGATTTTGTTAAGGAACTACAGCAGAAATCTGTGACAAATGAACAACACATCAAATGACACAGCAAACAGCTAACCAAGAAGGACAAGGAATTCTCCTCAACTAACTCAGCGTGAAAATTAAAAACAAGCCACAAAGGAATTGCTCCCAACATAATTGAATACTCTCAAAAATCCAAAACTCCCCGATGCGCCATTCCCTCCCCCCATCCTCCCTCCTCTTTTCTTCTAAATGCCATATCCCAAAGATGCCACTGTGTCCACCCACACTAGTAGCTTAGCCGGGAAAATATAAGGTCATATTTTTAGCAATTGAATATGTGAGTTTCAAAGCTACGTGACTGTCTGCTGCTAAATTCTTTGCGCAAACCAACTCTTAGATAACTTTACAGTCAATTACTAACACCAGTAAGGCTAACAACCAAAAAAACATTCAGACTGTCAAGATTTTGTTAAGGAACTACATCAGAAATCAGTGACAAATGAACAACACATCAAATGACATAGCAAACAGCTACAGCAGTGAGTGAAGAAATTGTGCTTTTACATTCTAAGAATAATTAAAAGATTCTAAAAGTAATGACATGCGCAAGATTTTGTTAAACATGGCAGATGTGATAACTTTGGATAAATTTGCAGATGACTTGTTTGTTAGATTTGGTGAACTAAGCATGACAGATGTGGTAGAAGAGTTCAATAAACTCCAACAATCAGAGTCAAATATCTACTCTACCTCAAGTATTTCAACTACACCAAGACCTGATCCGAGTATGAAGAGTTAGATAAAATATGATTTAGATCAATTTGTTCCTAAACTAGATTTTTACTTAACATATGGAAATATTCTTGAAGTGGAAAAAATCAATAAAAATAAAGTTGAAGTATATGACAGACTAAGAGTGAAAGATAATGAATTGAGTAAGATAGATAAAACTGAAAAAGTATCAAGTTACATGAAAGTAACAGAATTGCTAGCCATAAAAGAAATATGCCTTGAAGGCATTTATGAAAGTGCAAGAATGTACTGTCTTATTGATGAAATCTAGATGGAGAAAATCTCAAGTTTTTTTTTTTTTTTTTTGATATTGATGTGACTGATTTTAGTGAAGATAAAGGTATTGAAATGATCATGGTAATCTTGTTCTTGGAAATTTTGTTCATCTTGCTTTAAGTGGATATCAACCTTGGTTGCTACCATCAAAGAAATGGAGTTTGCAATGTGGAGGATGCAAAGGAAAACAATTAAGCCTTAGCTGTAGACATTTACAAAAGGGCTTCAGGTAAAGGCACTCCTACTTCCTCCCTTCATTTTTGAAGAAGTACTCATATACTTTGAGTATGACATTGTTATGGATATTGATTACGTACCGGATCCTCAACTTTAAAAGTGGGTACTCATGATTTCTCCTAACACAGCTTGCTACTGAATTTTATCACATAGTTGTTCTATGTAAATATGAGCAAAACTTTTGTTCAAGAAGATTTACTTAAAGATGAAATTACATAAAAAAGAATTGACAAAATTCAAGGAAATCAATAAGAGTTTGTATCAAATTTAGAACCCTCTTGAGTGTTTCTAGATTCTCAACCAAGATCAAGACCCTATAATTTTTTTAAAATATTTACATTTTTATATATAGATGTATCCCCGTACCTGTACCCTAATCTTAGGTACTTTTTAGTCATACCCATGTATCCTAAATTTTAAAAAACAAGGAGTCAGACCTCTAGATATGTACCCATATCCAAGCAAGATAGGTTACAACTACAGATGGACAATTCAAGGTGGAACCATTGGCTATCTTGTAAACCTGGTTAATCAGTACAAAGGGTACTTTAATTTCTCAAGTCTTGGTTCAATGGACCAATTTAAACCTAGATGAGACTACATGAGAGGATTTGCCATTTCTACAGTTTTAATTTCCTCATCTTCGCTGAGGACAAGTGGGGATTGTCATTAAGGTAGTACACAATATATTTGCTACAAAAGAACAATTGCCAGAAGCAAGAACAGCAAATGACAGAGCAAACCGGTACTGCTGTGAGTGAAGGAATGGAGCTTGAAGATTCTGAGAATAACAAAAAGATTCTAGAAGTGGTGGTGTACTAGACTTTGTTAAGCATGCCAGAAGTCCATACCATATTCTATTAAGCAATCTATAACAATATAGCCCCCAATGTAAATGCAATTAGTTATGAAATACAATATTGATTACTTCTCACTTAATCTTCTTTCTCTAAATTTCTCTCTCCAACTTCTTTCTCTTTCCTCTGTAACTTTTCTTTACTTTCCTTCACATTCTTCCAAACCAATTATTGTTTCAATGATTAGCTAGCTAGGCCATAGCTTTAATGAGCCCAGGTCCTAATGCGGACCCACTCTCCAAACTGCATATCACAAATTAAATCTTATGCAAAATGCGAGAGAATGCCAAGCAAAAGTTTCTCAAACATCTAATTGCTCCACGATAAAGTTAAGAAACTCTTGAGAGAGTTCAAGAAAAATAAGATGAAGAAATTAACAGAATAGCTGTATATATGGTTATCTAATGGCATGTATGGAATGAAATGTCCATATCCTTCCATTACAGGATGCTGAATATGTGAATTGGCAAATCACAGTCCTGTATCGGCCAGCCAAAAAATCCTGTTTTAATCCACTTGATATAAGATGTTTCGGCAATCATTTAAAACATGGCCTTATCTAACATGAGTTGAGAGGATATCAGTTAAAATAAATTGGCATATTCAGTATAGACAGACAAACTCATCAATAAGAAAAATTGAGCTAAATTGAATTGAGAATGAAGAGATGTATCACGTCTAGGTTGGTTACGGGTAAAGAAGTGAAGGTTTTAGTTGCATAAAAGTTTTCTATGAATGTAGCACCATACCGGGCTGAATGGGGAAAAAAGCCTATGTGATAGAACCTAATAAGATTGAAATAACTCAGTTGAATTTTCATTACAAGGAGACTAGAAAAACAAACAATTTTTTGTTTGGAAATCAAAGAGGTTAAAACTAAATAAATAAATAAAAATAAAAATGAACACTCTATACCATTAAAGCTTCAGAAAGCCCTTCTGCAATAGCAGCATCATTGAAGCCACCACCAACAAAAGGAATGGCTGACAACCATTGTAAAAAGATGTCAACATCCCTTGTCCAGCCACTTCGTTGCACTAGGCAGGCTACAAAAAGAACAGTGAAAACAAGAAAGGAACTTCTGATAATTAGTACAGCATAACATCTATGTAGCGGAGCAAAACCAATATTTCAACTCTACCTTAATACATTACAAACTACTGAAGTTCAGTCTATTGCAATCCAAGTTTAAAGTAACACTAAAATAAGTAACAGTAATCTAAGACTTTTTATTGCCGTCTAAAATTTCCAATTAAATCAAAACAAAGGATTTAATATAAATTTTCTAATAGCAAGCCTAACCTTGTAAAGAACAATAATAAAATTTAGGAACTTCACTATGCAAACATCAAGTGCGCAAGAAGTTATTAGGACTTTGACTTCAGCTAAAAGAAAAAAAAATTATCAAAAACAGTAACAATAATAATTACACAAAATTTACTTGAATTCTAAATCAATGATTAAATCCTATTTCAACTCTTCAAAGCCTAAAAAACCTTGCAGTGGCCAGAAAAAAAAAACCCCTTTAAGTGAAGTTAGAAAGAGGAATGGTAGCAAAAAAAGATACCCTTATAGAACATTTTATTTCTCAAGAAAGTGAAACAACTTAAACATGTAACCAAACTATCAACCAAGACATAATTTTCATAAGCATAGTCAAGAGAACAGAGCAAAAGGCATACCAGAATAAGATCCATGTGCATAAAATGTGACAAGTGAGAGATCAACAATAGAAGTTGCGGGCTTCTGCATTTCATGAGAAGAGTAATCATACATATGGAGACATAGAAGTCAATTATTAGCAAGATCAGGCAGTTAAAACTTAAAAAGAAATTCATATTATGGTAAAATCTTCAATTGAAAAATAAAATACCTTGAAAGAAATATTTCATCTAAATAATTGCATGAGTTTTATGATTAACAAACAAAAACCTAGAGATGTAAACATTATATCAATCAAGCAAGCCTACTGGACAAGACCACAGATGCAAACCAGTTTACGAAAACTATATACATGAAAGAAAGTAAAAAACAAACGAAAACCAAAAAAGCATCATATTTTTTGAAATATATTAATAAGAAGCTAGGCAATTAATGGTCCAATAAAAGACTTGCTATCTTCTTTCAATAATACAAAAAGCATTATAAGATATTATTAAGACTCAATTTAGACCACCAGACAACAGACTCTCAGAAATTATAACTGAAAAGAAAATACTCAAATTCAGAAAAGCATTATACGAATTCAAGAATAATCTTGCAATGCAGTAAGAAAAACACAAATTTGAGCAGGCAAAATGCGATTTACATATTTTCACAAACTAGTTAGTACTTCTTTCAAAAAAAAAATTGCAATTGTCAAAAAAAAAGTGCCAAGTTGCTATTAATTTTCCTTAATTGACTAACAATTAGAAACAAAGAAACACTGTAGATTTCCAAATAGCACACCTTTGCCCACCCCACAAACCCCCAAGAAAAAGATTGTGTGCTAACATATTAAAAAAATTAGTTTACAATAGAAATCTAAGTAAATTAGTTAAACAAAAAAGGTCCACTTATCTTATGATATAATGATAAATTTGTTATAGCATGAGTGAACATCATATGGGTGTAACATAATGAAGGCACATATAATCAGCGCTTGAAACACTAAGCAATGTCCTCTGTGGGAAGTGACTTGTACTTTTTGTCACTTGGTAATTATATCAAACAAAAAGGACATTATGTGAATTTATACTTAACTATGGTGCTTTAGCACAAGGAATAAGCAAATAATTATAATACTTTGCTGGAAGTTTTTCAAGAAAAAAAAAATCAATAGAAGCAATTTATTCTGTTCAAGAAAATGACTTAAAAACATAAAAGAGAAGTGCTGGAGCAACTATGAGTTTTACCAAAATTTTCTTCAGAATAAAACTCTAATCACGTGGGGTCCAACATGATAGCAACAAATACAAATGGAAAGGGATTGAAATTTCCACTTAACTTAGACTTAAGAAATTTTGAATAGAATAGCAAAACAGAACATGGTTCAATTTCTACAATTATCAGAATATTAATATTCCAGTATGATAAGGTCCCAACAACATATATGGATTGGGAATTTAATCCTTCAAAACAACATGAAGTTGTTTTTTTCTCTTTTAACACTTAGCATTTTCAATTCAAAATTAATAAACTACGAAAGAAGGTGTGCAATAGAAATTATTAGATAGCATTTTATTCTGATATCTAATAAGTTCTGCTAGTATTGGATTTGAACCAATGACCCCCTGCTATATGAAAGCAATAACCTACTGAATTAAGTAGGTCATTTATCATACAAAGAGAGAGAAAAATGGAAATTATTACATCAATGGATCAGAGATGGAATACTTTTTATAAACAATATCAATCAAACAAATCAAAGAAAAAGGAAATATATATACACGCACTGTTTGGCTGCCCATATAAAATTGTTATGTTCATGAAACAGATAACTTAAAACAAGAACAAGGTGATCTACCTCTGTGTTTAATAGGCAAAGTGCATCCACAATAACTAACTCATTAGGCAGCTGTTTGCTTTACTCAGTTAGGTCAAAGTTAACTACCACATATCAACACAACTAATTTTCCAACTAAAGGAAGCTGGCTAAGCCTAACTCATACAAGTTCTCCCCCTGACCAATCAGACCTCAACTGCTTTGCTCACCACTGCAAACAGCACCTTCAACTTTGGGTGCTAAATTCCACATAAAGCCTAGACTTTTCAGACACATGAAGGGGAGATTAAATGCACACAAAGCAGCAGAAGAAGCAATCGTATGAATTAAAAGATGACCTAGTCTAGAATTGCCAACCTATTCCTTAAAAAAATTTGAAGTTCTCCATTGAATTGATTCATGATTTAACCTCTCATGTCTTGAATGATGTTCGATTAAATTATGACTTCCGTAACAAGATCGAGATTGTCATTATTTCATCAAGGTGAAAATACACTTACCTGCCCAGTGAAGTCACTACCACAAAAAGACCTGCATCCAATGATCAAGGATTATAATGTGCATATGCCTAAAGAGATACAAACTGAAGAGAAAATTGGACAAGCATAAACTGATTGTCCAATCAAATGCTAATTAAAAAAGTATCCAAGCAGGTTAACATCACAATTATGAAAATTTTAATAAATGAAGATGCTATCAACTGACATGTATAAATTAAGCGATAATGAATTCACAAGAGGAGAAAAGCAATAACTTAGAATTCTAGGTGATAAAATCTCATGATGAATGCTGTAAGAAAAATTAAAGAGATTATCCTAACTTAAGGTAAATAGTAAGTTCATGCAGTTTATTATTTAGAAAAAAGGAAAGGTTTTGTCCATGCATAGCCAACCAGGCAGCCAAGGAAAGAAGGGAAAATTTTTGTGGAAGAGAAAAGAATGGAAGCAAAAAAAAAGATCATCTTTTCCAAATGATCTACACCAATAGTATTCCAGAAAAAATGTATAGCGGTAGCTGTAGTCCTTTTATCAATAAAAAAAAAGTAGCTGTAATCCTTTTAACATTGATAAGCTGTTTCCAATGGCCTCATTCTAAAATCTTAAGGAAACTTTTGGTTGGCTAAAGGTATCATGGGTCACCCCACTCCTACTTTTTTCTCTAGGGAAAAACATATGTCAGAAAGACTAACCTTATTCCTTAGATAATTATATGCTTTTTTTAAATAAAAAAGGGTTTACTGTAGATATAGAAAAGTGGATCATTACAATAAGAAAAAAGAAATAGCAAATGTTCACCAATGTTATCATAATACACTTACCTCCCCTCCCCAATCAAATTGAGATGTGGATAATTAGCAATATAGAATGAATAATTCAATGTAGAAAGATGTATTAAGATATCCACTGACGTCTACAAATGCCTTGTTTTAAATAGTCAAGTTCCCAGTTAAGTAAGACACGGGATCTAAAATAACAAAGTCTCCAATTTTTAGGCTTTCTTTATAATCCATGTATCACATTATTTATATAGCAGAAAACGATCATAAGTTTTTGAGCATCTGCACTGAAGAATTCTAGCCCCACAGGTCTATGATGTACCGCTTGATTACTCTATGATTTGCTGAAAATTTTCTGAATTACTAATATAAGAGGAAAGTATATTGTAAATTGAACCATTATTTAAGTATCAGAGAGAGATATAATGTACAGCAAATGCAGTCCATTTGCTAAATGCCTATCAGTTTCACATAAGCATTTTTCGCTTTCTTATTCCCACTTCTTAGAACAATAAACTTCAAATCTGCAGCTACTCCAATATTTATGTTTAAAGATAGAGAAGGATCTACTTAACAGAAGCTTAAGAGGATCAAACACATGGGATTCAGCCAGTTTGTTTGTCAAATGATGCAGCCATTGTTTTCCTTCTTATCAGTCTATTTGTTCTTGTGATTGATTAAAAATTGGTTGCCAAGAAGAAAAGCGAGATCAGACCATACACAAGTCCAATAAATTCAAATCTTGGCAACTGTATGATTGTAATCAAATTGCAACCAGAAAGTAAACAGCTAATTATCAAGTGTCTCACTAACAACGGCGATCTAAGACCAATTATAAATTGTTAAACTATTAATACCCAATTCAGCTAACTCTACAAATAAATACAAATTACAAAAATTTGAATCCCAAGGATTGAGCTTTTAAAACCCTAGCGAAGAAGAAGCAAATTCTAACTCCAAGTTTCTTTTTTTTTTCCCAACAGTATAGCAAACAAGTCAAAACTACCTGATAATCTTTTCAAGGTAATCAGAGAGAATGGATTGCCAGAAGGGACCCATGGCTGCGGATCCTTCAACGGCCACGATCAGCTGTTTCTCCGCCATTGGACGACCTTAGGTAGGGAAAGAGGCAGAGTTTCTCAGCTGCCGCTTGAATTTATTCTTGCAAAATTGGATTCGGCGTTCAGCTGTACAGCTAATAGCTTCAATGTTACAGTGGTGAACTAGAAGTGCAGTTTTCTCTTTAAAAATAGCATCTTTTCGATTTAATCGTTGGTTTCTCACCACCAGGCACCAGCATTTGAATTGAGAGTCCGAGATGGTAAGCTTCAAATCCGTTCAAGCTCCGCAAAAGCAGTGAGAATTTGGGGGTAGGGTAAAAGAATAAAAACGGTGCGTTTCATGACGAGGGGACAACCCAACCCCGACCCGAATAAGAAACTGTACGCGGGAGCCCTGTGGACCCACACTCCCGGAGTCTGCTTCTTGGCCACTTCTTGTGATCTTAGCCAAGAAGGAAACGGAAATAAATTGAGGAAATTTCACTGTTTATCCGTATTTAAATTCTTTATTTATAATTATCGAAATTTTTATATCAGTTCATTCTTATTGAAATTTTTTTTTTTCTATCTTTTTTTTTCTTTTGTTTTTTATCGCGAGACTAAGATTGAGAGAACGATATCATACACAATAGACTGAAACTAAGAGAGAGTGGTAAGGTAAGGCAAGGCAAATGGCTAATAATCTGTGAAGCTTAGTATACAAACTTTGAGAACCATGACAGCTTCCTTTTCTACTCTATCAAACCGTTTGACAATGATGCTTTAGATATCAAATTTCGCATTGTTCTTTCTAATCTCCTTCTGAAGCCATCAAGATTCACTCTCCGATCTGATCACATCCCAATGTTACACAGTGTCTACTTTAGTTCCATTGAATGTTGTCTTGGGCCCTAATACCTAATTATTATCCTACACACCTCTCGCTACATTTTCTACATATTTTCTTCTATTGTTCTTTTCAAAGAGGGGGGACACCAATATAAATGCAACCTTCTTCAACTAAGGCTTTTAACAAAAAAAAGTATAATCCAGCATCATAATCTCCATTTAAGGTTAACTGTCATGACCTCTTTTTCTTCTTCTTCTTTTTTTGTTCTTTCAAATTTCATTTTGATTTTTTCTTTTAAATATGTGTTGTTGTTTATTTGTTTTTTGTTCTTTTTTTTGTGAAAATGACTAAAATATCTTCAAAATATACCAAAAGTATTCCCAAAATATACCGAAAATATTCTTATATAATTTCTAAAGGTATACTGAATATCTCAAAGTATTCTCAGTAAATTTCAGGAAATTCTCAAATTATATCCAAAGTATCAATAATGTATACCGAAGTATTTCCATAAAATTCCCCAAGTTATACCGACCCAAAAAATTTATTCTAGTAAATTCTCAAGAAATTTCTAAAGTATAATCAAAATATTCTCAAAATATATTCAAGATATTCTTGAGGTATTTCTAAGAAATTCTTAAGATATATCCAATATATCTCTAATGTATATCTAAAGTATTCTGAAAAGGTATACCAAATTATTTGTTTGAGATTTTCTAATGTTTTTAATTTTGATTAAATTCTATTGTTCATCTTTTTTTTTTAATTATTCTTGTTTTTATTATTTTGTTAAATTTTTTTGATAAAAATCGAATCAAAATATTTCAAAAGTATACTGAAAATATACTAAAAATATACCATTTATATGAATGATTTTAAAATTTTGACACTATTGTAATTTTAAAAAATTGTTTGACATAAAATTAAAAAAAATTTTAACGCGGGTAAAAATATATATTAGTTCCCATTTTTTGTATTTTTGTAAAATTTCCAAATAATTTAATACGAAAAGCTGTTTGAATATGACAACAATTCTTTCTAATTCGATAGACTAATGGTTCAATTATATTTGAATTATGGGATTTTGAAAAGAATGTGTAAATAGATGAATCGATTCTTCGAGAAATCAAGCTGAGGTTTTCGTTTTCTTGTATTGATCCTTTAGTATTTCTTGAATTCCGACCTTTTTTGGGCAAAAGATGATGCTGCAATATCGAGACCTGGCTAACCTCAAAACAAAGAAGGTGAGTCTCTGCTTTTCTACTGATTAGCACTTTGTTTCTCTCCCTACATATTTGGGTTTTTCCTGCAATCGAGCTTTTCATCGATTTTGACATAGGGTTGTGGTATTTTCATCGTATTGGGTTTTCAAGCAATACATATTTTAGATATTTTTAGATCCCAAAACAAAAGGGATTATTTTAGATTTTACAGATTGTGAAGTACATATTTTTGGGAAATTTTCGCTTGTTTCGATGTAGGTAATGGTACTTTCAGAACTGTAAAGGATGTCCTTCAAACAATCTTTACTTTTATTGTTGTATCTGAAAGCCTTTTGTTTACCACTTATCATGAGTGCAAGCAATCTTTCATTTATTTTCTTCTGCGCATTATATTTCTAATTTTTTGTAGTTGATGTCTGGCATTGGGTTATGTTTTATAAATTGACTTATTTTAGCCATATTAACAGATTGTATTTGAGGATGTTTTTGCTGTACGTGATTCTGCAACTCTGGAGCATCTCAAAGAGCTAAGCTCCAAACGAAGGGTGATTGAGGACTCCATTAATCGGACAAGTTTCATCACCGAAGCTATTGCAAGAGAAATGTATGGTGGATCTACTTCTCGTTGTGAGCAGGTCATCTTCAATACTTAAATGTGCTATTTTTTTCCCTTTTTCATAATGTGAATAATTTTTTAAAAAAAATTTATCGGAGGCTAGCCCTTGCTTTTCTTTGTGTTTTTACAAAGTCTCTAGAACCTGCTTTCCTTGCTTTGATGGATGAACTCATATTAAGCAATTTTATTGGCTTCTAATGATATTGATATTGGATCTTAAAAGATGGCATCGTCTGTTTATGGGTAATTTAAGATTCCTTTTGAGCAACTGACTTTTGTTCTAATGGCATATGTTGTTAATATGTTTTCTCATAATTTTCTGAGTTCAGCTTATGCAGAACTTTACATGTTCAAAAATTATAGCCAAACTATGTAATGTTGTTTGCAAGTAATGACTGCGCTCTCTGCCAGCCTATAGCAGTTTGTGCTGATTTGATATTTTGTTCAAATTGCATCAGGAACGTCTCAGACTGGAACAATATCTGCCATTATTGGAAAATTTCATCTATCATGTTGATTTAGTTGGAGATAACAGTAAGATAAACCGGTGGATCTCACAACTCAAGATACAATGGAGCAGTGTTCTTGGCTTGTCATCGTTTTTTAATCTTACAGGTCCAAAGTTTACTCAAATTGATAATTTGAGGTTTGAGCTTGGTATGACTCTTTTCCTTTATGGATCAATACTTAGGGAGAGGGCTTTGGAGTTTCTGCCTTCTGGTGAGTTTTAGTTACCAATTTTATGTCTCTTTGTCATGAGTTTGTAGATTAAGCTTCCAATGACTACGTTAGCATTGTTGCAGATTTAAAGCAATCAGCCTTCATCTTCAGAGAAGCTGCTGGAGTCTTCAATTATCTGGCTTATGAAGTTCTTCCCTCTACTCATCCCACAACATCTGCAGAAAGGCCACCGGAAGCTACCCCATCTGTGACTGCTGCTATAAGTCTCATTTGTTTGGCTGAGGCTCAGGTTAGCAGTATAACAGTTCCCTTGTTTTTCTTTCTGTTTCTCCTGTTCCTTTTTTTTCTAATAAAAAAAAGGAAAAAGAAAGTTTTAACTTTCAGAAGTTCTGCATATTTTCTCTTCAATAATTGATGAAATTACAATGTGATAGGCTGTATACGTAAAAAAGGCTGAGGAAACAGGAAATACTGGTTTTCCTGTTTTGGCAAAGCTGCACCAAGGCATCGCAGAGCTTCTGGGTGAAGCATCCAGTTTGTTAAATGTGGGGGTTGCAGAGTACAAGGCAATTTCATCAGGCTTTTTGGTATGTGTTTAGTGCATGGTAATAGTCTAGATTATTTTTGTATTTATTGTTGGCTGAGAAATGGAAATCTATAACTTATGTAGCAACTAAGAAAATACAGCTAGGAGGGTAAAATATCCATGTTCAACTGAAAACCCAACATAACGGCCCCTGTTTATAAGTGGTACTGGGGAAAAAAAAAAGTTTATCAATAAGATGCTGTATGACCTGCTGTATTTGTTGCATGGTAGCTTACCAAGATATAAAACACATCTATATATGAGCTTGTATGATGTAAATGAAGATGTCGAATGGCATTAAAGACTTTTCAAATCTAGTTAAACAATAGATTTAATTTGCTATATAAGTATTTTTGGTAGTGTTTAACAATTGCCTTTGAAGTTGATACATTCTCCTGCTAATAAGTTTCTGTTAGAATATATACAGTGGAATAAATATTACCCTACAATTTCAAATCCACAATTGGATTAGAAGATTTTCTGAGAATGAGCCATATATATATATAGAGAGAGAGAGAGAGGTATATATACATCCTTGTGCAAGTGCATGGACAATTCAGTTAAGATTTTTGTATTGGAAGGACTTAGTTTTGCGAGGAAGAAATATGCAGAGCCAGAACAGGGCAAGTATGCCTTCCTGTTTAGGTGCAAAAATTTCCATGCCCGCTGGTGCTTCTAACTTTCATGTAATCTAAAATCGAAATATATGCTTCACCCATTTCTCTGTAATTTAATTTTAATTGAATTGCTAGGTTACCTATAATATAATATGGAGTTTTTGTTTTTGTTTGTCTCTTGTGAACAGCAGACTGATATACACTCCCTGTGCCAGAATGTCATCATGCAAACATACATAGAAAAAATAAGATGAATCAATTTTCCCTTTGTCTTTTTACTGAGTGCTTAAGTTTATGTTTGTGGTTCCTTTTTGTGTGTTATGCAGGAATTTATATCATCTTGCAAAGCTCTACATGAATTACGAAGCCAGAAATACTTCGCAGAAAGTCTAAAGGCTGATGGCCAAGTTGGAGTTGCCATTGGAGTTCTTCGTGATGCATTGAACAATGTGAAAAAGAAAATGCCGGGAGAAGAATCATGGAAATCCATCTTTAGAACGGAGATAGAAAATGCTGCTGATACCCTCAGAAAGTTTGAAAGTGAAAATGAATTTGTTTGGCGTGAGAAAATCCCTTATGAGGATGAGTTGCCATTACTTCAGGGTAACAAGATCGTGAAGATAGAGCCCTATGCGCCCAAGAGATGGGAGAGAGAACTTGCTTTTAAGATATAAATTAAAATGTACAGAGAACTGTTGTATGGAATAGCTGGTTTCATTTGTTTTCTTCCCTTTTTAACGTTCAAAACTGCTTTTTTTTTTCTTTTTTTTTTTCAACTGACTGGCCACATGTGCAAAGAATTATATCAAATTAATCATAAGCTGTCAAGATATATCTTATAATCAAATTTTGTACAAGTATAGCAGGTTGTGATTGATTCGGAATTCGTCTAAAGTTTTATATATATGGTAATTTATTATTTATTATTAGATTAGTCTATAAATTTTATATATATAAATATAATTTGTCTAGGTGAGTATGGACATATTTGGTATTACATTTAGAAAAAAAGTTTTTCAAAAAAGAATATTTTAAATTTTTTTGAATTTAAAAAACTGTTTTTTTTTTATAAAAACAGATAGATAGATAGATATTTTTTTAAAAATAAATTTTAAAAAATAATTTACAAAAAATATTTAAAAAAATTCAAAATCTGCAGTAATTTTAAACATTTTTATAGGTTTTCCAAGCTTGTCCATGTTGAATAAAAAGAGAGTTGCTTTTTCTTGTTTTAGTTCAATAATAATAATAATATAAAAAAGTCAAAATGTAACCAGTGTATTTTTAGCTTTGCTCACCTAAAAAAAAATAATATTGAAATGATTTAGGGTGGATCAATATAGAATAATCCAGTTTCCAAGTGTAATTGTACTGTTATATTGCCAAATCAACCAACGCATAGCTTCATAGGTTTTAAATTTGAATTAAAAGAATCATTTGGCCCTCTAAACATTGAAGAGACGCATTTAATTTATGCTAATATAATCTCTCTCTTTCTCTCCCCCTAAATAATTAACCATTGTCCAATATGGGCAACTCCATCTATGCATGTTCCATGCATTCAAGGACGCAGTTACATTGAAGCTAAGGAGGTCACCCAACCCCCTCAATTTTTAGGAATTTAATTTAATAAATTTGATATATTTCTAACAAATATTCTAACATATCATTTTATTTTGAATAATATTGTATATTTTTTTTTTATTTTTCGCCTTATTTTTGTTATCCTAACTATAATTTCTAACTTCATCACTAAATGTATCTATGTCTTCGTGCATGCAGCAACTGCACTCTATTCAAAAATTTTAACCAATTAAAAAATGAGTCATTCTACAGCATACCAATTGTATTTATAAACCTTAATATTTATAATCATTAAATTATTTATTTTAAATTTTGACCATTAGATTAAGTAACCTCCAACCTACTAAATAAGTCAATTAATTTAAACAACTTAACCACAAGCTTATTTGACTTATGACTTTTATAATTCTTTTATAATATATTTTTTAACATATATATATATTTCACTCATATGGTAGGATTTCATACAGTGAGTTTTTTTTTATTTATTTCGCCGTCTTATTTTTTTAAAAATTTTTTATGATGTGAATTAGTTAAGACGAAATCCAAAGGAATAAAAATCAAAACAACTAATAAGAAATTTAATTTAATTAATTTAGTTTTTTAGATTTTCTTCATTTAGATTCAATTGTCAGTCTTAAAAACCAAATAAAAATAGGTTGATGTATGTAATATTTCTAATTAGTATGTTTTCATATAATAATAAATAAAATAAATTTTATAATATTTCAAATTTTATATAACAACTTAGAAGAGTTAATGTTTAACGTGCTAAATTCATAACATAATAGATTTTTTTTTCCATTTTTGTTTGAAACATATTATATACATCAAAATATCTAAAGATTTATATACATGGTAATTGGCAATTGAAATAATTTATGTAACACCCTCTCATATAATTAAGATTAACTCAACTATATAAGTAAGTGTTATAGGTTTTCTGTTATTAAAAACTTGTGAAAATTAAATTTTTTTCTTTTCCTTATATTATTATCTCTTAACATCCTTTTATACAAATATTTTCCATATTATTATTTTAACATATTGATCCATATCTTATATCATGCATAAAATTATCATTCATCTAATAAAATAAATCCAGTTTAGGCTAAATTGACCTGGTGTTTACATAATTGTATCATATATAAATACATGTTCTTTAATCTAATAGACATTTACAAAACCAACTACCCATATCTCATATGACATATGACAAAAATAAAAATATTGTGATGTCACCGACCCAAAGGTCTGCACTATGGTCTGTAGTGGGCTTTCTTCTCTTCAATCAACTTTCTCTATCTACCGACTTCAAATCTGCGTACAAAAACATCTACATGCTAAGCAACCTAATACTTAGTGGTACATATATGCATATAAATTCGTGCAACCATGGGATGACATATCACATGTATACTTATGTTAATGACAAAATAATTTTCAACATGTATAAAATATACATTTAAAATGATATATATATTTGCCCAAAATCATGTAATCATTTAATAACATACATAGCATACTTGTCTCATATTATCAAATTATGTACATATTTCAATGAAATGACATTTAAGGTGAATATGCCGATCATATTAACAATTAACTATAAATTATTCACAATCAGCTGAACTTAGGAACATTATACATTCTTATGTCACATAACATAAAACATTCAATAATCATGTAACAAGTAGTCATTTCTATTTGTTCAACTTATTTAATTAGCCAATAGTCTATTTACTCAAAAACCGGACTAACTGGATAACAAATTGTGAATAGGAGCACTCTTCGAGTTTAAGCCACCCTATTCACATGTCTGTGTATTCCTATAATTATACTTGTCACGAGCTTGAGTCAAGGGCGCTCTCCGAGCTTAAGCCACCTTGATTTAATAACATGATTAAGTGGTTAGCATAATGGACAAGAGCGCTCTCCGAGCTTAAGTCACCTTATCCAATAATTAAAAATCGTATAGAAATTTCCTACGGTACAGTAAAAGACCTTCAATGGCACGTCATCTATCCTAAGTCTCGCCCTTGTAAAGAGGAATTGTAACAGCCCGGCCCACACCACGAGAAATTGTCCGCTTTACAGGCCCACTCACGGTTTTGTCCAATTGGAGGTTTCGCTCCAAAAGGTGCCTCGCGGTGGAAGGACGAGTCTGTCCTTATAAGGATCAGGACGGCTGGACTCCTTTCTGATGTGGGATCGAGTGTCACACTCCATCTTGGCTATTGGGCATTGGACGTTACGTATCGCCGTCCCCAATCCCTCACCTCAGGTAGGCCTCCCTCTCCTCCACATAATCCAGAGCCGTCAAAGCGGACAATTTTCTCGTGGTGTGGGCCGGGCTGTTACAGGAATGAACAATTGTACATATTCATAATTTATTTCAATACAATAGGTTATAATTTTATCTCATTTCATACTTGCATGTCATATGACATAATTTACCTTACTAGAACTTACAAATATCATATAAAATACATAATTATATGCAAAGAAAGAAAATCCCAACAATTTAATATATATATATGTCACACAATATTTAAGAGACGAAATTCCTAATATTCCTTTCCAATCAAATTTCTGTCATAATATTGGAATGCATTTACCACCTATTTAGGGATTGAATTATATCTCTTGGTCTTCTAAGAAGTTTTAGCTTAATGTCTTAATTTTATATGCAACAAGAATCATATAAATCCGAATTTTATAGTATAAGTTATAACTCAAAAATCACAAGTTGTTCACTGAAATTTTGCCAAGGGTATTATGGACATCTCCATATCTGACATTTGTAGCCCATTTTTGGCCTATTTACAAATAGAATCTGAATCCATGTTCTTCATAAAAATTTTAGCCCTATGTGTATAGTTTCATTTCCAATTAGTTTCATACAAATCCGAGTTATATAACATGAGTTATGGCTAAAGGCACCAAGGCTGTTCCACAAAATTCCAACAACATCACAAATACCATAGTTCACCAAAAAATTAGATTAAATTCATAAACATCCTCAATAGTCATAAATAATAATAATTATCATTTCCAACATCAATATTATGCCAATCATTATCTCAAGATATAAAAATCATCATTTCAAAAATACAAATGATATGAGTTTAAGAATAAACATATATATATGTATTAATCTCAAATGGAGCTTCAAAACCTTAAGCCCTTAATCTTGTTCTTCCTTTTGGGGTTACCACCACCCTCTATATCACCTAACAAGATATCAACATGTCTTTTTTAGGCCAAAAAACAAACATATGTAACGTAGCTCTACTCTTTAAATATAAATTCAACTTTAACTATTAAACTATCTCTTTTAACTCAAAATTCATGTCAAGTTTCTTCTTTAATTAATCTAGATTCTAAAAGAAAAAGTTTTAACTCTTCAAAACCATAGCTTGACTAAAGAACTAACACATATGAAATGGGTCTCCACCAAGCACAAAAATGGTAGAAAACAAGAAAAAAGAAGAAGACAAGATAATTTTTAGCTTCACTTACTTCTTCCTTTACCAAAGACAATGTGGATTTGGGTGTTTATCTTATTCCTTTCTTCTTTCTCTAAAAAAATGACTTTTTTAGCTCCAACAACTTCATCTTTCTTATTTTCTAAAGGGATTTGGGCTATATAAGTGATTTTTCCTTTAGTTTTTAGTGATTTTAGCTTCCTTTAAGTGAAAGAAGGTAGAAAAATGGAGGGGTGAAGAGGGAGCACGAATTTAGGTGGAAAAGTTATAGTTTAGGACTAATGTTAATGAGGGAGAATAAGAGTTTTTATACATTGATAAAAATGTCACTTTGGTCTCTCCTTATTTTTGCCAAATACCCACTTAAAATATTGGATTTTACTTCTTTCTTATAACTTTTCTCAACTTTATATTTTTTAATTAAATCACCCACAACAAAAATAAAATCTTTTATTAATCTTTAAAACTCAATTTTAGACTCTAATAATATTAATTATGGTAATTAAATATATTAATTATCTAGACCTCAATTACGGGCATTACAATTTACATTACTATTACTAACTTGGAGCTTAATTCAATTAAGTACACCAAAAAATTATATAAAATCTTAAATTATTTATCGCACTAAAAATCTTTCTAATCAAATCAATTAAAATTTTTTTATCAGTTCAGTTAATTTTACTATTTAACTTAAATTCAATAAAATTACATTTATTCGTAATTTTAACAACCTATTTTAAAATTTTAATTTCACATTCATTTCAACATAAAATTTAAAAGCCTAAAAGTTAATAGAATTCAACATAAATAATTTAAAAATAACTATAATAATTAAATATAAATACAAATTTCCAATACAAAATAAAATTAAAATTAAAAATTTTAACATTTTAAAGTGAATTGGTTAATTTGGTTAACTTTCAAAAATAACTAAAAATAAAAAACTCTTAATTCTCTTAATTGTCTATTGAATCGAAATATTTTCTATTAAATTGGTCCGTTAATCAAATTATATGATTGAGTTTATATTTACCCTAAAATTAAGTGCCTATTTGATTTAATTAGAGTAAAACAGGAAGACATTTACAATTGATAATTATTAAAATTCCACACGATACTAGATCAAAATTTAAATAAATCATTTCTTTTATCATAAAGTGGACTAAATTTTCTTTTTTATCATGAATCTTAAGTAATAATTTTTTTTTATCATGAATCTTAAGTAAGACGACGTATAATTTTTGGAGATCTCAAAAAAAAATGAAATTATAAGCCATAACATAATTTAAATAATCATCCTCCTTTGAACATACTTTTAGAATAAATTAAGTTTAAAAATTCATTTTTAACATAATATCAGGATTATTTGTCCATGTTAAAATGTACTATGCATAAGAAAAATAATAATAATATTTTATAATTGACTTTATTTATAAGTAAAATAATAAAATTGTTAAAAATTTATTTTATATTACTGTCTCTGATTAAAAATATTAAAATAAAATTTACTAAATGTACCAATAGATAATATACGGCAACTTAAAAACAACAGTTAAAAACATATGCTATAACCAACACCCATGTGCATATGCATATTTATAATTTACATTGAAAAAATCAAAATACTAAAGACAATTAATGGTGTCAAATGCATTAAATGTTCTAAATAAATTTATTCAATTAGTTTTAAACCTAAATTTAATGAATTAGTTGGCTTCTGTAGTATTAATTAATGGACTATTACTTATAAATAATTGTGAAGAAATGTTCAATACATCTTGGATATACTTTAATTTGATATCATTTTTTTATTAGAAAAATTTTTAAAAATTAATGATAAAAAATGAACAAATCACCTACTATTGTAGGTAAAAACTTAGGTTTATTGATACAGTAGGTGTATTCTAGCAAAAGCTTTTAAAAATTAATGCTTAAGTTGTGAAATATCAAATTATATTTGTTTATTAAGTTCATACAGTTACACTTCTTCAACATTGCTAGCTTATTATTGTTTTCTTTTTTAAGTTTTACCTGTATTAATTTTTAAAAAATTATTAATCACAAAATATACTAAATAAAGTTTTATCAGTAATCTATCTATGATAATAAAAATGATAGATAAATTTAATATTAAAGCATTATAATTGATAATCAAACTTTATTCTTATATCTGATAAAAACATTATGCATATATATACATAAAAAAATGAAAATAATTATATTTTTAATAAAGTAATCTTAATTCTTATATGTGAAAATTTTAAAAATCTTATTAAAAGGGTCATTTAACATATCATGATATATATAAACAACACCTGATATTTTTTTTATTATAATTAACTCTTAAGATTATATTATTCTTTTTGTTTTAATGAATTTGTTAATTCTAAATACAACAGTTTATCTCAATGACTTTATCCATTTTTATGAAATTAACTTAATTTTTTAGTTCTTTTATTTTCTAATTTCCCATTTTAAATTGTAAGGAATTTTTCAATTAAAAATCTTTCTATTAAATAAAGAAAATAAATTATTTATGAAAAATTTTATTCAGTCTAATTAATTTGAGATGTTTTATTATCAAAATTCAGGTCATATGAATTGTACATGTTTTAATTGTTAAAAGAAAAAGAAAAATTGAACATATATATTTGGTCATAGAACATAGACGTAATTATTTCTAATTTGGATAACTTTGAACTTTATTTATCCGTGAAAAATAACCATAACTTGGAGTGCTGGGTCCTTTGTTTTATTATTTTTTTGAGAGAGAATGTTGGGTCCTCAATTTAGCTATTAATGGCATTGCATTTAGGAAAAAAAAATTACAAAAAAATTAATTAATATTTTTAAATAAAAATTGATAAATAAATATTTCTTAATTAAAAAGATAATTTATAAAAAATGAAAAAAATTAATTAATTAATTAAATAAATAAGTACCACTCAATATTAATCTAAACATCACTAATATAAATTAGACTAAAAGTGTAATCGAGTTGATATAATGTCAAGTTTAAATTCAACTTGATTAAAAAACACGAACTTGATCAAGGTTCTTTTCAATTGTTCGAAACTTAGACTTAAAAATATTCGAGCTACTCGAGTTCGATTCCATAAAGTTTGAATCAATTGAAAAATTTAATAAATTATGTACTCGGCTCGACTCGAAATTGACTCGACTCGATTAAGCTCGAATGTATTAAAATACTGAAGATATAAAATTAATTTAATAAATTAAAAAAAAATACTCGATTAAGCTTGCGAGCTTCATGAATCGAATATTATGATACTCGACAAACTATTCGAGTTACTTGAACTCGAGCTCGACTCAATTAATTTCGAGTCAAATTTGAGTATTTTACGAGTGGAACTCAAGCTGCTCATGAGTAGCTTGACTCGTCTACACCTCTAGCCCTGACCCGAAATTTTTTATATCGGAGACGGTATATACATCTCTCACCCCGATAATTTTATTTATATTTATATATTTTATATATATTCATACATATAATATTGTGTATTTTTTAACATAATTAATAAATTTAAAAATGATAAAATAAGAATATAACATTTATTTAAAGTAAAAAAATATTTTTTATTTAAAAAATTATATTATTAACTAATTAATTAAAATAATAAAAATAAAAAATAATTTTAAATATTGAAAAAAATAAAAAATATATATATAATATAAATCGGAGATCGGATCGGGATCAGGGATCCCCGTCCTTGTCCCCATCGGATGGAGATAAAAAAAAATTTCCATCGGAAATCGGGGCAAAGACGAGAATGACGTGAAGGTTTCGGGGTTGGGAACAAGAACAGGAAAATCTGCCTTGAACCCGCCTCATTGTCATTTTTAATTACTAAGTACGACTAAGGTTCTGTTTGGTAAAAGTAGCTGATAATCTAGCTTCTAGCTAATAATCTGGTAGCTGAAAATCTGGTAAATAATAATCTAGTTGATTCAATAAAAAATGTTTGATAAAACTAGCTGCTAATTTAGCTGAAAATGTAAAATGACATAAAAAGATATGTTAATATTAAATAAAATATATTTAATTACATAATAAAAAAATTATATATATAATAATTATATGAGATATTTTAATTCAAAATAATAAATAATATCAACCAAAAATAATAAAATAATTGCATATTTAATATCAAAATTAAAAATTCAAATTTGTATATTCAGGACATACTTATTATTAATAAAAAAAACACTATATAATACTATAAAATTATATGAAGTATCTTAATCTAAAATAATAAATAATGTCAATTCCTAATGTCTAGCATTCCATAATAAAGCAGCAATATTGTCATAAACTGCTTTCATCTCTCTAAATGTTTTTCTCAAACTTTCGTTGCTTATTATACTGCCAACAATATCTTGAAGTTCATCATGGGGTAGATAATGTGAATTTTTCTCAATAACAATAAACATCATATCATCTTCTGATTTCTTTTGAATATAATTATATAATGTAAATACAACAATTATAATATCAATTTGAGTTGGTACACTAAATTGCAGCATTGTGTTAAGTATTTTCCATTTTTTCTTCAACACTCCAAATGATCTTTTAATACAACTTCGAAGAGATGAATGTGCACAGTTAAAGGTTTATTGAGCATTGATTGGCCTTTCATGTTCAAATTGAGATTGATGGTATCTTATTTTTGGATGTGGCACCAAATACCCTCGTTTATACATATATCATTTATCCACTAAATAATATCTACTATTAAAAGGAGAAAAAAAATTATATACAATTGGCTCAAATAAAGCTTATTGTAACAAAGAAAGATATCGAACAATAATACCTTGTGGCGGATTTGGAAAGTTCAATGTTTGTATATTAATTGCATGAAGAAAAACATATGTATCATGTGCAAATCCTTCCCACCCAACTAATATAAAAGTGAAGCATATGTCAAAGTCGCATATCGTCGTGACATTGAAAGTGGAAATTCCTTTCCTCCTCCTATAACGCATTTGATCTACCTCGGGAATACATGCAACTATATGGGTGCCATCAATACATCCAATGTAGTCCTATTGCATAAAATATAATTGTTTTACATATAACAAGTAAACAAATCATGAGATAATAGGTAAATAATTTTTTTGTGTTGCTCCTTGCAACTTACCTTGAGATATAGCATATATCGTTCATCATTAGTAATATAAGACGATATGAATTGAAAGGTTGGATCTTTTGGTTTTACCATATCACAAGCAAGACCTATATATCCATTGCTTCTGCCCTAAATTGCTTCCAAAACCTCATGAAATGATCTATTTATGGTGTCACCAGAACGTTGGAAATGCTCTCCAACCAATCTATTAGATACACTCATTGCTAATGTATATAAAAATATACCCATTTTCTCTTCAATTGACATTCTTTTATTTGGTTTCAACCCATATTTGGATTGCAAGTCTTCACATAGTTCTTTAAATGTACTTGGATTCATTCTAAATGCATTCACACATCAAATAGGAAGCTTATTCAATAATTCTCTCATCCAGTCCTCTCTTGTTTGAAGTGAAGTCATGCATGATTCTTTATACATATATTTATAGTAATACATAGCACCTGATGCACATGCTGATATTATAATATAACAAAACATTTGCCTTCTCTTTCTTTTCCTCTCAATATCCATAATGTTCCTAATAATCATAAGGTAAGAATACAAATTAAATAATTGTAAATATTATCAAAACTATAACGAATAATATAAAGTCAATATACAATACACACATATTCATAATTTCGAAATCCAAAAGCAATAATCAATATAAATATATGTCTAAGACTTTTCAAATACAAAGCAATAAATAATAAATATAAATGTCCAAATCCAAAAATGTAATAAATATTGAATTAAAGTTATAACCAACATTAAATCTAGAACCAAATAATAGGAAAATGACATAAACATTCACTTGTTGGCATGCAAATATAGCAACCAAGTTTTTCTTGAATCATCATCCTCCATTTGCATAAATATCTCCTTTTTCGCTTCATCCGAAATCAAGTCAAATGCAAAACACCACAACTTACCCTTTTGCAAAGCACCTTCATCAACCATACAGTTGATAATACTCATTACTCTACTAATATGAGAACTTGCACTAGATTGAGAACTCATACTACCTTCTGACTTCATAATTTGCAATGCTTTACAAGAATTAGATACTAAGGTATTAATTGAACTAGATAGCACTATAGAGCTTGTTGATTGTCTCCATTCGCGTTTCTTTTAAATAGGTTTGGTAGATTGGCTTTATGCAGATTTTCTATTACCACTAGGTACTTGGTTAGGTACTTGAGTGCCGCTAGTATCTTGGCTAGGTACTTGGCTACTAGTAAGACCTTGGTTATGTTTTTTAGTACTATCAGAATCATTCACCTCATTCATAAAATAATTAAAAAGAAAAATTCCTCATTCCTTAATGAAGTTTCCATACAAGAATCATATTAAGACCACTCTTCATTAATCTCTTCATAATTTTTTTTCAACTTCCTCCATAATATTAACACTCACATTTACTTGTTGAGGTTGTACCACATTAGGATCTATTGAAGATGCAGCACTCTCAAATCCATGGGCACAAGTGTCATTATACAATTAAGACCATAATTCTTGAAGTTCAGAATCAAGTAATTTATTGCGAAACTTTTTAGCATCAGGGTTCTCCCTAGTGAACTTAAACTAAATATTTTTTATGATGTATTAATTTTAAGAGTACAAAGACAAACTAACCTTAATTTTTCTCTCTCACCGCTCATTTGAACAACTTAACTTCCCTGTAACAGGATCTCACCCTAGGCCAGTTTCTCCAAACCTTAAAAACTTCCAAGTTTTCCAAAGTCTCTTCATTGAATCATATTTATTTTTGCAAGTTGTAGGAGAAACATTTACTGTTGCAACAACTTCAAACTTTTTACTAATATCCTTCCATTTAAATGCCCCACATCTATTTTGCATAATGAATTGTACACAAATCTTACAAAAGATCTTTTCATACGGTGTCCATTTAAAACTTCCTCCTTCCACATTATCATTAGTTGAAGTTACCTTGCAAAATCTATATTATATAATGATGACAAAGAATAAATGACTCAACTTTCTTTACATCTACACATAGAAAATTGAATACAATAATATTAACAAAAGCTACTTTTGATCTTTTGGTCTTATCATATCACGAGCAAGACGGCCATATAGTGCGTAAAACCAATATTATTTTGAGAACCTTAAGATTTGCCTAAGAAAGAGTATTTATAAAAGAGATGACTTTAGACTTCATGGCAGCGGAGAACTAGATATGGAAATAGTTTAGTGTTAAAATCAACTCTTAAAAAGCATATTTAGAAAACAGTCCTAGGATTAAAGAACTATTGCTTAAGAAAGAAGACACATCCTTGCATTAGTATATCAAGCCTGTCACTAGATTGGCATCATTTCAAAAGGTGTGACCTGATAAATTCAATTGAGTCAGCTAGATATGTAACAAAATAACTATCAATTACAAAATTTCATTTGCTAAGGAGGATAGCCCACTCCCATATTAACTTTCTTTTTTATCAAATATAATGTGGAAAACTGAAGTACAATTATTAACACCCCAGAAAACAACATCAATACAACTAAACTCTCATTATCATGATGACCAACCTAAGACATATGTAACTGTAATAATTTAGCGCATATTTAGACATCAATACATATTTTACCACGAAAAAGAAAAATTTACTGTCATGAGCCTCTTTATACATATCCACTTGATGTGAACCAAATAATAATACTATAACTGGAAGATGAGTTACACAAAAACAATTTTTCTATTTCATATTTTTGTAACAACCAAAATGGATCATTCATTGCAGATTAATAGTCTTGATCATTACATCAATAAATAACTAAATAAATAAAATTAATGGTAATATAGTCCTTAAAAAATAACTGACAAAACAGAATCATATATATAAAAAATTCCTAGATGTGTTTTAGGCCAAATTATTTGAAAATTGTGTTCATTCAGCGTATGCAATACTATACACACATACCACAATGATAAAAGTTGTCAATAGAAAAAAAAATGTAATAAATAAAATTTGCATCATTATAGTTCAAGATGTTAAATTAAAATCAAAATTTCGGTATAATAGATTTTTCAAAAATATTTCCACAATCAGTGTTGAATGGTTCACCCAAAAAAGTAAATTAGTAGAGAGGAAAACAATACCTGTAAATCAAGCCAATGAAAGCCCTTTTCAACTCAGTTCATAATGACGCTAGAAAGGGAGGAGAGAGTTGGGCAGCCAAATTTGGACAAATGAATTGATAGAAATGAACGTAGGTTTCTTTTAGGCAAGAATATAATTGGTCATTTAACAAAAAAGAATAAAGATAAAATAGGAAAGAAAAGATTATGATCTACTTAGATTATTTTTAAATGTTAATAAATAGAAGTAACTTTTAAACTAATTTATATTTTTTAAAATAAATTATTTTACTAAATAAAAATTATTAATTAAAATAGCTTAAAATTACGGTCAAATTAAATTATAATATAGATTTTTTTTAGCAAACAGTACCTAACCCAAGTGAAATAACTATAACTTAATTTGATAAACAAGACAGCACATATTTAATTTGATCTCATCTAGGCGTATTTACAGGAAAAGAAAATGGTGACGTCATTTCCAGCCCACCGAGCTGTGACGAAAAGCGAATCACAACCATCGAATATTCAACCCCTCTCCTTCTCTTTCTCTTTCTCTCACCAGAAGAAGTCAAGAAGGTGATATGCCTTTTCTTATTATTACCCACACATCCAAGACTCGTTATGTAACGCGACGCCCCGACTTCGATTCTTCATCTCTTTCTTGATTTTTTTGCTTTTAAATCCCTTAGTCGCCTTTGATCATTCCCCCCTCTCAAAATTTAAACCCCTTTAATTGTTTCTTTCACCAGAAAAATTTTTCTTTTGTTTTTGTTCGTCTCTGTGGAGTTTATTCCCTTTTCTGATTCCTACTAGATCCCATTTTCTCCCCTTAATTCTTTCTTGTTCGGATCTATCTATGCTTAGACCCAAACCCACTTCTTCAATCTTCATATATGATCTTCTTCTTCATCATCTTAACCCTCATCATCATTAGTAATAATTAATCATAACCCATTAAAGGAATTGGATTACGCTGAGAAGATGCAGAGATGCTATGAATATGTAGAGGCATTAGAGGAAGAAAGGCGCAAAATTCATGTCTTTCAACGCGAGCTTCCTTTGTGTTTTGAGCTTGTCACCCAAGGTTTGCGATTCATTTTTAACCTTTTCTCTCTCTCTTTTTTTTACTGTGTAAAAAAAGTGAGATTTTTGACGGTCTGGGACTGCTGTGGGTGCAGCGATCGAGGCATGTAAGAGGGAGTTATCAGGTACAACGACGGAGTATATGCACGGCCAATCGGACTGCTCCGAGCGAACGACCTCCAGTGAGGGAAATCGGCCGGTGGTTCTTGAAGAGTTCATTCCTATCAAGAGGACTGTTTCTTCTTCTGATAATCACGATACTGATAACGAAAACGATGACGGTGATGATAATGATCAAGAGCACCATTCTCATAAGCGAATCAACAAGGAAAAGAGCAGTGATCACAATAAGAAATCTGACTGGCTTAGATCTGTTCAGTTGTGGAATCAATCTCCAGATCTAACTCTCAAAGAGCTGGTAGCTAATTAACTTACCAACACGGCTTCATTATTTTGTGTTTGGTTCCTTAGAAAATAGAGAATTGATAGGAATTTTTGTTCTGTGATTTGAATTTTTGCAGGATGTACCTAGAAAGGTTGCAGTGACGGAGGCGAAGAGAAATGGAGGAGCATTTCACCCATTCCATAAGGAGAAAACTAGAGGGAAGAGTAATCAGATTACAGCCAAAGTACCAGCTTCCGCCACCAGTTCAACGGCGGGGACAGGATCAGGACGCAGCACTAGCGGCGACGGAAATAGCAAAGAAGAAGAGAAAGACGGCCAAACTCAAAGAAAGCAAAGGCGGTGTTGGTCGCCGGAGTTGCATAGACGTTTCTTGCGTGCTCTTCAACAGCTCGGCGGTTCACACGGTAAGTGATTTTTCAAGACAAAAAATTTTGGGTCTAAAACATGATTTATATTGCTTAGAAAAGATTAATTAATTTGAATGTGTGATTGCAGCTGCAACTCCCAAGCAAATTAGAGAGCTAATGAAAGTGGATGGGCTATCTAATGATGAAGTCAAGAGTCATTTGCAGGTGGGTATTACTGTTAACAGTGAAGCTAATCTCTTTGATTAGCAAGAAGATTACATTACTAATTACTTTTTTTTCTTTTGCATCCCTAAAATGGCAAAAGTGAAATTGCATTTTTGGATTTTTTTTGTTTCCTTTTCTGAAAGCTTTCATTTTGGTAATGGGTATTTTGAGGCTGACTTAAATTGGTTGGAATCTGTTACAGAAATACCGTCTGCATACAAGAAGATCGGGCCCTGCAATCCACACCAACAACAATCCACAAGCACCGCAGTTTGTGGTGGTGAGTGGAATATGGGTGCCTCCACCAGAATATGCCGCAATGGCTGCAACAACAGCTTCAGAGGAGACAGCCACTATAGCTGCAGCCAATGGAATTTATGCGCCGGTGGCGGCGCCACCACCAGGGACGGTAACACAATCTGAGAACCTGCAATCAGAAGGAAGGGGTAGTCATAGTAAAGGTGGGATTCGTTCTAATTCCCCTGCTACATCTTCCTCCACACATACCACCACAAATTCCCCCGTGTACTTTTGATTTTGAATCAATTAAAAACATGGAGAATGCTGTAAAATTTTGTAACCAAATAAAAATACTAAATCCCTTTTATATCACTCAGATACTAATAAGATAGATATATAGAGATTTTCCAGCCTTTCTCTTCGCATATATCGAATTGGTTGGAAGATTTGTCCAACTTTTCTCAATTCTCTTTTATTGCAAAAACTCTTTATCTTGATTAATGAAGCAATATTTGATTTCTATCACCCGGGAAAAGAAAATATAGAAATTTCTGTGATGGAAAGTCTGATGTTGTTGACGACAAAAACATGCAAAGCAGAGGGTCAATTCCAAGAACAAAAGATTGTATTTTGATTTTTTTTTTTTCCGTTTATTTATTTATTTGGATGTGTTTGAAATATATGCAAAGATTGGAAATAAATATCCAGGAAATTGCTTGATTTGCTAGCAGTAATCTAATTGCTTGATTTCCAAGCAATGACCTGAAAATTAGTCTTACAAGAATAGAATCACAAAATTGACCAAACTAGTGGAATAATATTCCACTGAAGTATTTAATCAAAATTTAATTTATAGTGGTCATATAATTAGCTGCCGAAGATAAAAATAAAAAAGAAATAAATTAATCAAAATTTCAATAGTAATGAATAAAAATGATATATACATATATCAAAGGTAGGAAATCAAAATGAATGAACAAGATTAATATTGGCTCGTGAAGAAT